>BHEV01020019.1:0-58499 GCA_004319985.1 Emydocephalus ijimae | reverse complement strand
TCGTCCTGTGAATCGAGAAAACTTAACCCACCAATGGAACAACCACTCCTACAGAAACAAACCACTAGCCCAGTCAATGAAACGGGAAGAGGCACACCAAACCATTCCGATCGGTCGCGCCTCATCATTAGATGCCAAGAAGATCCGGGTGAAAGTCGCAATCGAAAACCAGCCCTGCCTGATGGAAGTTGATTCCGGATCATCCCTCTCGATGGTTTCCTGGAAGACCCTTAAACAATTAATCCCCACCGTCTGGCGTCAAGACCTCAGATTCCAAAGAATCATAGTTAAAGACTATCAGGGAAATCGAATTCCAGTCATCGGATCCAGCAAAGTCCGTGTCTCATTTAAAAATCGTACTGCATCCCTACCACTGACCGTAGTCGACCGGGATCAGCCTAGCTTGTTAGGCCTCCAATGGTTCGCCCCACTTGGAATTGAAGTTGCCGGCATTCACCGAACCAACAACGACAACTGGGAAGAGGCCATCATCTGAGAGTTCCAGGACGTCTTTACAGAGAAATTAGGCGAGTACAAGAGGACCCCAATATCATTTAACCTTGACCCCAAAGTAGCTCCCATCCACCTTAAGCCTCGTCGAGTTCCATTTGCCCTTAAACCAAAGATTGACGAGCAGCTTGATAAATTGATAGCCAAGGGTGTGTTAGAACCAACCGACCACGCTCCCTGGGAAACCCCAATCATAACACCCATCAAGCCGGATGGATCATTAAGAATTTGTGGGGACTACCGAGCCACCCTGAATCACGCCCTTCAACAGAACGCTTACCCGGTACTGGTGGTACAATGCCTTCTCCATTCCCTGGGGGGCAGAAAAGTCTTCGCTAAATTGGATTTAGCACAGGCATACCAACAACTGCCTGTAGATAAAAAAATGGCAGAGGCACAAACGATCGTTATGCACCGAGGTGCATTTAAGTGCAACTGACTCCAATTTGGAGTTAGCGTGGCCTCAGGAATTTTTCAGAGCTTGATGGAGAGACTACTACAGGGTATAAAAGGGGTTGTACCTTATTTTGATGACGTTTTAATTGCTGCTCCAACTAGAGAAATACTAAGAGAGCGCCTGAGGTTAGTTCTCCAGAAATTTAAAGACTCTGGCCTTAAAGTGAAAAAAAATAAGTGTCAATTGTGTACGGATAAGGTAGAATTTTTGGGGTACTTAATCGATAAACAAGGCATTCACCCCACCGATAGCAAGCTGAGGGCGATCAAAAATGCTCCAAGGCCCCGAAATAAGACCGATCTCCAAGCTTTCCTGGGCCTTATCAATTTCTACAATGTGTTCCTGTCCCATCAAGCGACCGTAGCCGAGCCCCTACATCGTCTGTTGGACAAAAAGGCAACCTGGGGCTGGGGACACCGAGAGGAACACGCGTTCCGACAAGTAAAAAACATATTGACTTCAGATGCTGTTTTAATGCAGTCTAATGAGACTTTGCTGTTGACGATTACATGTGATGCATCACCATTCAGAGTGGGTGCCATTTTGAGCCATGTATTACCAAACGGTAGTGAAGCCCCTGTTGCCTACTTTTCAAAAACGCTATCAAAAACTGAACGCAACTATAGTCAAATCGATAAAGAGGCTCTTGCTGTCGATTCTGCTGTTAAACGATTTCATGAATATATTTATGGCCAAGTTTTTACTATAGTCACCGACCACAAACCTTTGCCGGGGATTATAGCGGGGGACAAGCCAACCCCTTACATATTATCTCCCAGAATGACTCGCTGATCAGAATTCTTGGCTGCATATAATTATAAACTGCAACACCGCCAGGGGAAGGCCATCCCCCACACTGATGCACTAAGCCATGCACCACTTCCTGAAACCATTAACGACCCAGCTCCAACCGTCGCGACACTCCAGGTTGAAGCACTTCAATCACCACCACTGACAGTTCGAGATATTGCGATCGAAACCAAATGCGATCTTGTTTTGGTGCGAATTCTTAGCTGGGTCGAGCGAGGATGGCCATTGGATCAAATCCCTGACAACTTTAGTCCTTTCAAGAATCGACAGACGGAACTGTTTTCACAGAAAGGCTGCATCATTTGGGGGGATAGAGTCATCGTCCCAGAGCGGCTGCAACGAGCGGTGTTGAAAACCTTGCATGAAGGCCACCCCGGCATAGTGTGCATGAAGGCGCTCACACGAAGCTATGCGTGGTGGCCGGGTATCGACAAGCAAATCGAGGCCTGGGTAAAGACTTGTTGCCAATGCCAGGAAGTTAGCAATGCCCCACCGAAAGCAACCCCAACAGAGTGGGAAATACCCAGGGGACCGTGGTCCCGTATTCATATTGACTTTGCCGGACCTACCAAAGGACACACATTCCTAGTAACGGTGGATGCCTACTCAAACTGGCTTGAAATCCATTAAATGAAAAGTACCACAACGGAATCCGTCATGAGAAAATTGGACAGATTATTCACAACCCATGGACTGCCAGAAGTTCTGGTATCCGACAACGGGCCCTAGTTTACCACGCTTTCTTTTGAACAGTATTTGGCGGACCGTGGTATTTGCCATGCGCTAACTTTGCCGGTGCATCCTGCGACCAATGGAAGAGCCGAGCGCATAGTGCAATTCGTCAAAAAAACCCTACATAAAATGGGCTATGGCGATATCGAAGATAAGATTAAGCAGATACTCCTTCTTCAACACATCACTCCGCACAACATCACCAACAAAACTCCGGCCGAATTGTTAATGGGACGAAAACTCCGCTCCCACCTTGACTGACTACACCCATCGTACGAACCAGAAAAGCCACACAGATCCAGTGGGAAATGCCGCGAATTCCAGATAGGCGACTTAGTCTTCGCTAAAAACTTTTCTGGAGATGCATTGTGGGTCGAGGCAACTGTAATCCAAGTCACAGGACCCAGGTCGTACCGCGTAAAAAGTTGCGACGGAAGAATATGGAAGTGCCATATTGATCAGCTGTGTTCAAGGCTGCAACCTCGTTTCTGCGACTCCGGTAACTTCCAAACGGAGGGGGGAGGAGATGCCGAGGAGACCGAGTTCGAAATGGCAGAAAGCACGAGCGGAAGAAGTGAGCATTCAGAAGAATCAGAGAGGGTGGCGGACTTGTCTCAAAGAGACACCTCGTCAGAAGCAAGCCCACAAAGGCAAGAGGACAACGAAGACAATAGCGGTATCGAATTTTTAAATGAAGGACCGGAGGCAACCTACTCACCAGAAAACGTCCCGCCCAAACAAGATTATAAACAAGCAGCCGGGGGACAGCGAAAATCTAACAGACAATCTAAACAACCTGCCTACCTCAAAGATTACATCACCGCACCCCTTAAATGGAACCCGGGGGAAAGGGGTGTTGTGAATTAATAAAAAGTGAATGAATAAAAGTGCTTAATAAAGATTATTAAAACCTTTAGAAAAGTGCAGGGTTCTGACCCTGCACTTCTGATTGGCCGAAAATAGCAACATTTGATTGGTCCGTTCAGGAGAATCTGATTGGCTATTAGCGGGCCTCTCTCATTGGTTAAGGGAACTAACGCTTCCCGTTTCTTATTGGTTATTTGATCAGCAGCTTGCCTATAAAAAGGGCTGTTGCTGCCGTAGTTTTGCTCTGTTCCACAATGTTAAATAAAGAGTTGAAGTTCACTGTTCATCGTCTCGTCTCCAATCCTTATGCCCATGCGCAGAACTTAACAGACTGGCACTGGGCGCAGCATGAAAGAAACCAAGCTGCGCAAACAAGCAAAGCACCATCTATGGGGTGCAGGCAGCACACAAAAATACATCCCCTCCGGCCCACGGAACAACCTCTCTCCATGGAACCGGTCCTTGATTCTCAAAAGATTGGGGGCCACTGTTATAACATATAGTCACCTTCAAAAGTGTAGGCACTCTTTGTGAAATGCTATGTTCCAATAGGTGAATAGAAACTGTCACAACCTCCTCAAAGTTAAATGCAGCAAATTTCTACAAATCTGGATATTGATATTACAGAATCAAAGTAAAAAATAACAAATATGGCAGGTTCAAATGTTTCAACACCCGTACAAGTCAGAATTTCTTTTTCCACAATGGAATTAAGAAGCAAAGATGATTCGGACTATTATGCGGCTTGGAATAGATAGGTGGTACAAATGGGTGGAGGATAGAAATAAGAGTTGATGTTTATGTATAAAAGGAGATGTATGTATTAATAACGACACAAACACTGTTAATCTGAATAGAGATTTGTATTTTTGTTTTTTAAAAATAAAATAATAACAATAAAAAACAAGTCAGTATTTTTGATGAAGCTCGTTTGGCAGGAATAACAGCTTTCAAAATAAGAGTTTCTTTTCACCAGTTTAGAATCTTTCTATTCTTGATTTTGAAAGCTTTTCCCACTCTCCCTTGCAGTTTCCCCCCTCCCCACACTCCAACTCTCCCTTGCTAGCTTAGTATCATTCCCTGGCCTTTTTGCATGCATCTTTTCAAGAATGCTCAAGTCTGGGAATTGTGAAAGTCATTAATTTCTTTTCTATAAGGACTTCATATTTGATTGGAAAGTGCATTTTGGATTGTTGGCTTATTGAAATATCCCATCTCTTTTCCATTTCAGTTTCTTCACTGACTGTGGCAGTGTAAAAAAAAAAAAATCCTCACAATCAGCTGAGAGAGAAAGAAGAAAAGTGCAGGATTGGCCCTTCCCCCCAGCCCTGCACTTTTCTCTTCTTTATCCTGTCAGCTGATTGGCATTGCAGGCTCAGCTGGTATGGGGAAAGCTGCACGCGTGCGATCACCAAACCAGTAGTGGAACGAGGTAGGATCCCACTGTTGGACTGTGGGATCTTTACTTCTGGGGCACATTGATAATTTGTCTCCAAAACATCACTGAAACCATTTTTCCTTCCAACATTTCCTGTGTCACTGGCTGCCAGAACACCCCACAATATAACAGAGCCCTCCCCAAACAACAACCTTTTAATAACTGCAAGTTTTATTGTCTTGAAAGGTACCATCCTTTGTTTTCCAAATGCATCTTGGATGGCTGTGGACAAACCCAATTTTATTTCATAAGTTCAAAACACTTTTTCTGAAATATTTCAGATTTATCAAGATTTTCTTTTGCACGCTTTAAACAATGGCTTTTGGGATGAGATAAGCGGAAAGGTTTCTTTTTGTCAACTTTCTTATACAGTTCAGTGTTTTATAAGCAAAACTGTACCACAGACCCATGGACAGCTCTTTTAGTGTTAACTAAACCTCACAGCAGCTTCTCTGTAGTCAATTTGCAGATCTGATCACTTTTTCCTAGTTCTCCAGATTTGGCCTTGATTTCAACAGTTCTGTATGCCTAGCATTTCTTAACAGTGTTTCTCAAAACCAAAATTGCTAGTTGGAAGTGTTTAGACATTTTTACAGTCTTCCCTGGCTTTGTAAGAGTGAATTATTTTCAAATGCTCAGACAGCTGCTTAGAGAAGCCCATGACTGTTGAAAGCAGACAGAAAACAACACTCAGACTTGAGAGGTTAGAAGGTCACAGTATTTGTTTATCTATGAAATTGTTCTTGTGTGGCATCTTATGCTCTATGATAGCTTGTTCCAACTCACAAAAACTGATTGTTAAAAGTTTCTGGAATTTTTGCAAGCTGGTTTGAGAGCACAGAAGCCACAACATTTAAGGCTGAGCAGTGCTTCGGTCGTAATGAAACCAGTCGTTACACTTTCCAGCACATTACTGTAATATGTTTTGGTTATTCACCCAGTGCAAGATGGTAGGTACAACATTTTGATCGAAGACTCACCATTTTTGTACATGCATGCCACACCAGTGCATGTGCAAGAAGAGTGGGACTTCAATCGCTATGTCATGCCCATCACTGTTGCAGTTTGACACCGCTGCACCCTATGGATTCACCCAAAGTTGAAGTCAAGTTTCACACTAGCCACAGATAATTGACTTTTCTAATCTGATAGGGATATTAAATAGGGGTGGGATTCAAAAATCCCAACAACTAGTTCTCTGCCTGGTTGCTGGTGGGTGTGGCCATGGTGGGTGTGGCCTGCCAGAACTACTGGAAGGACCATTTTTTGCCTTCCCCAGAGTCCGGAGGCTTCCCTCAGGCCTCTGGAGGCCCTCCAGAAGCCAGAAACAGGCCCATTTCCAGACTTCCAAGAGGATCATTTTTCGCCTTCTCAGAGCCTCCGTGTGTATCCTGCACTTACCTGAATCCCAAACGGGCCACATGGAGATTCCTGGGAGAGGCGGAATGGGCGGGGCCAGCTGGTCGGTTCAACTACTGGTTCAGTGAATCAGATGTAAATTGAACATCTGCTTTGCCTGAACTGCACCAAACCGGCTGAATCCCACCCCTGATATTAAAGCTTCGAGACCTATTGGGCTTTGCCCATGGAGCCTGAAAAGTCAGAGGCAGACTTTAGAAATGTTACATTTTCATTGTTAAATTAAATTAAATCATCATTTACCTGTTGCTGGTTTTCTCTCTGAGAATGTAGGCGAGCTTGAATGCATTCCCTTGTTTCCTGAAAGGCCTGTCTTTGGGACACCTCAGCTGGATAGTGTGTACACACCCCTACAATGTTTGTGCAGATGAAGATGAGGATGTTGGACACCAACTGCAAGGGTCATATGGGTAGGAGAGAAAGACAAAACAGGGCATGTTTCATAAATATGTTCTAAGAATAGACATATAACAACTACATCTCTTTGCTCTGAGAGCATAAAGGAAGATGTATACACCATTCTAGTAGCATCTATATAAGCTCTCCTTTAAACCACTGACTTCCAGGACTCAAGTAGTGATTAAAGCTCATGTACTGTCATCCAAGTGCAAAAGTCTGTGAGTTCAATTCCTAGTAGAGTACGAACCCTGTAGAACAGCATCTGGCTATTCATGTAAAGTTGGCAATGCAATCTCTCCTTTTGATAGTTGTTGCTGTTATTACATACTACTTATAATTTATAAATAATTACCTACCTGCAAATCAACCAATTTTTAGTGTTATTATATCTTTTTCTGAATCTTTATGAACCAGATTATTTTTTTCAAGTCAGCAATAAAATATGGTAATTATGAGTGTCCCAGAATGTAGATGAAACAAGGGTTAAAGATTTTTATATGCTTTTCCTCATCTACAGAGAATCTGGCAAATCCTTTATTATGATACATTATTGCTTAATCAGGCATTAAGGCCTTGTATTTGAATTGTTCCAGTAAAATATAGGGCTACATGGATGCCCTCTTAGGATATGTTTTCAAAATCACTTTACAGAGTCTCATGGCACAGAGATAGTGCCTTTGTTGAAATATCATTTTAATTCAATGTTTTTTTGTTGTCCTTATAAATATATTGAACACGGTATCGTAAATGTACAGTAAATGCTTATAATGCATTTCTAAATACCATTGCTACATGGCGTTTTCAGGAAATAGTTCCAATCCTGGCCCACCTATCAAACATACATTTGATCACTAATGTGTCTTCGACTCTATACCTATTTCTACATGATGATTTGTGGAAGTAAATACACTAAGTTTTTGATGAATTACTCCAACAAGTAAGCACTTATAAGCATCTCTATATATGGTACCAAGATTATAAATGGATCACATCTTCCTTTTTGCATATGCCTTACATTTCATGATAGGGTTTAACTTTTGTGAAGAGTTCTAAATTTAATTTCAAATAAATAAGCAGAAAGTTGTGTTACTGTGAGTCAGCTACTCAATCACATTAACACTGACCACAGATTGACCATTGTGTACGTAAAATCAGTCACTGTGGTTTTAAATAATAATTTATAATTCTGTATGCTACATAAACCTGAGCAAATATGATTTGTTTTAGTAAGCCATAATAAAGTATGGCTTTAGGTAGCCAGTTAACCCAGTCTTCTGAAATATTAAAGCAATGTAAACAGATGTTAGCAAAGCTATAAGTAAATTAATAAACTGTCCATTTGATATTCTGTCTGCTTAAATATTTTAATTTAATCTAATTAACTACTTGAAGATGTTAAAATGGGACTGATAAATTTAAATAATTTTGCAGATTGTATTGCTACAGTCAGTTTTCTGAGGAAACATTATTTCAACTTATGGCAATCATTTATCAGGTTGCAATACTTATAGATAAAATCTACATCTTATTTTTATCTTCTGCAAATAAAAAAAAAGACAAAGATGGACATTGAGATATGGTTGTTACTGCAATATAGTTTTTTTAATGCTTAAAACTTAAATGTTCAATTTGAAACTTTCGTGGCCTAGTAGAATTGTTCGGATTATTTTCTAAATTGTTTATTTTAGATAATAACAGGCAACACTAATGTAAAACTGTATTTGATATTGTATATTTTTAATAGCTTTGTACACTACCCATGGAAATATGCCATCAAGGCAGTTTAGAAATATAATTAATAAACAGACTCTTACAAAATTAATAGCTGTTATTTATAGCAGCTGTAAATGCTTAGTTTTATTTAGGCCATGAACAACTCATTGTACTTGGAATCTGGTTGCAAATCCCTGCTCATTTATCTGGGTGTAATCTTGCTAACCTCATCATTGCTTATTGTATGCATAAGAAGAATTGTTCTGTAAGTAAAATTTCAATCAAGGCTGATGCCTTCTGAATTTATAATCATTTCAATGTTGTTCTCTTGGCAACAATACTAAAATGGCTCGCCATTGTTTCTTTTGAGATGTTTTGTTGATTTTCCAGTCTCTTCCAAGTACTAAGATTTCTGGTGGTCTCCTGCCCAAATATCAATTAACGCCAGGGCTAAATGTTGACACTTAGCAGATGGAAGCTTCAAGTACCTTTCTTAGATAGCAACGTTTGAGCCCTCTCGCTCCACTAGAGACATCTGCGCTCCACAAAAGTCTCTCTAGATCAGGGGTGTCTAACTCACGGACCGCTGGCCGGATGCATCACATGCTGGCCCTGCTCCCACCCAGTGTAGCGAAGGGAGAAAAAGTCCTGATACATCACATGATGACGCTGTGATGCCATGAGTTTGACACTCCTCCTCTAGATCTTTGGGAATCTTCCCGAATAACTTGAGAGGCGAGCGAGTGGGCTGTTGGGAGAGGAAGAATATTGGATCTTATGGATCCCAACTATTAAGTACACACAACTATTATGGCTACATTTGAATCCAAAATTTATGTTGTTAAGTGAGACATTTGTTATGTGAGTTTTGTCCCATTTTACAATCTTTCTAGTCACAGTTGTTAACTAAATCACTACAGCTGTTGATGTCAATTGTATGGTGAATTTGGTTTCCCCATTTGCTTGTCAGAAGATTGCAAAAGCTTTTCACAAGACCCCAAGACACTGCAACTGTCATAAATATGAATCCGCTGCCAAGCATTTGAATTTTGATCACGGGACCATGGGGATACTGCAACTATGGTAAGTGTGAAAAATGGTCATAAGTCACTTTTTTTCAATGCTGTTGTAACTTTGAATGGTCATAAACAAACTGTTGTAAGTCAAGAACTACCTGTACTTATTAAATATATGGACATTTTCATTTAATGACTCCACAATACCTTGCGGGGTGGAGTCCGGGCTACTGAATGGAGCTAGCAGAGTGTTTTAATGGCTGGATGCCCTTCCTGTTGCCAATCCGTGGTTACATTCAGCTGATACATTCTCAATGTCCCCAGAGAGAGAAATATCTGCCTCTACCTAGGATCGAACTCACAGCCTC
The DNA here is from genome assembly GCA_004319985.1 of Emydocephalus ijimae. Lineage (NCBI taxonomy): Eukaryota > Metazoa > Chordata > Lepidosauria > Squamata > Elapidae > Emydocephalus > Emydocephalus ijimae. The sequence goes on along the minus strand of BHEV01020019.1, from coordinate 48,770 downwards.
CTGATTGTGAGGCGAGAGCACCACCTCTATTATTAAATATATGGGCATTCAAAGAAAATCTGAATGCTATTTTGCTTGGAAGATCTGCAGCAAGCAGTGGCCTTATATGGTCATAATTAAAGTTAAATGAGGTAGAATGCTTTCTGAACTCTGTTAACGAGGAGTAAGCCTTTGAAAACAAGGAAGCAAAGTCTGAAATGTACAAGATAACAGAACAAATTACTGACTGCATTGCCTCCTTCTGAGATGATTAATAGCAAATGGTGCACTACTGTCTTTTTTTAAGCTGACAAAAAACATTATGTATGTTCATCCTAAATCTAAATTAAATGGCTTGCTCTTTGTAATTTTTCCAGTTGATGGATTTATTCTCTGGAGTCTATGCATTGAAGGAATCAGGGAGTAATTCCATAATGTGTGAGAGTGCTGGCAAACCATCTCATCAACTCAGCAGTCAATTAGAGTGAATTCTTCCTGGTTTTAAGAACATCAGTGAAAAACCACCCATTCAGGCCTCCAGAGCTTTTTATGTACCAATGAGAGCAGCAATTATAACAATTACCCTGTTTCAAATCTCCATAAAGTCAAGGTGATGAGTTATCCCAAAATAAATAGGAGTCTTGGTTGAAACTGTATTTCATGCATGGCTTACCTAATATGAGACGAATTAAACTTTTAAAATGAGATTTCTGCACCCTATTCCTACCCTGAAAGCAAGCACAACTCATAACTATAAAGGGATGGAATTCAATTAAGACACTAAAAAATGAGCTTCAAATTGATTTCTAAGTCATGACTAACATTACTATGACTGAACGTGTTCCAGACTACCTGACTATCACACAGAAACTACTTCTTATGTAGAAGAAAACAGAATAAAAATTAATTTTAGAAGCATATCTAAAAATCACCCAGCTCATATTATTCATATCATAACTATAATATTGCACATAAATTATTACAGAATTTAATCCTGCCACTCTTCTACCTGTAATTCTCCATCTTCCAGTTCTTCTGTTTATTTTGCTGTCCAAATATCTCCTGATCCCTAATATAATACAGTTCTTTCTTCGTTGCTCAACCTTCATGCTGGAACTACCTCCCAGAACAAATTGTAGAAAAAAGTTTTCTTTCTTCTTCTTTCATTTCACTACACCTCTGGAACAATCCTCCAAAATAACCAGCATGTGACTATCAAACTGAGGTAGAAAATATCATGAGGGGGAAGTTCTAAAGAGTGTTTGTAAATGAGTTACAACAGTGTTTCTCAACCTTGGTTATCTTGAACATGGGTTCAAGACTTCAGCTCCCAAAATTCCAGTAATGTCTGGGAGTTGAAGTTCACCCATCTTCAAAATGCCAAGGTTGAGAAACACTGATATACAATATTGTGAACCATAGATGATTTTTAACGTATTTATCAGTAGGATACAAAATAAGACTCTTTTCTCATTTCCATGACTTTTTAAAAATGTATTAGTTGAACACCACATCATTATCACTGCAGCCCTTCTCTCCCTCTCTCTATAATTATGCTAATTAAATTACATCCAGACACACATGCCTAACCATAGTAATTCATTAAAAGTGAAAAGGAAAAATATAAGTTTCTCTAATTTTATCTTTCATCAAGTAGAAAAAGAGATCTTGAAAAGGAGAATTGTTTGACTTGTAGATCTAGAACCCAAAATTATTAATAAGTTTAGAATGTAGTCACTTCAAGAAGGTGAAGAAACAACATTTGGTTGAAACCTAGATCTGAATACATATAACTGTATATATATCAATGGCGTGGCCCAAAAAAAGTGATGGCCAAAAAAGTGAAGTTGGCAATAGCCACAATGCAAGCAAAGCTCTACTCTTTTATGTGAGCAGAGCTTTGAACACACCGCATTAACCTCTGTCTTGCTTCCTCCAGAAGCCACTGGCAGTAGTATCGATGGGGGAAAGGGATCAAACAGGCCTGATCTGTGAAAGCAGTACTGTGCTACTAGCCCTGCTGCTTTTGTAAGTGTATCATAATGTCACACATTTGTACCAAAAATGGCAGAATTTTATAGAGTGAAGGTGTGATCATTTTCAGAAAAGCAGTGGGACCCCATGGACACCTTTGATGATTACTACTGTACGACTAATCTTTTCTCAGTAAAACCATTCTTGCCCCTCCTTTACCAATTAAGTCTACAAGATATATCTACTGCAGAACACAATATTCTACAGAAAGACTTTAACTTCCACACAGATGATCCCAATCAGCTAGAATTCTTTGCAGCCCTAGAAGGAGCTTTTAAAACTACAGGACCTCCCACAGATCCAAGAAAGCATAAGACAATCATATCAAGAACAGAACCAACTCAGAGGGAAAACAGCCCTCAAAAATCTAAAGAAGGACCAATCTATCATCATCCTACCGGCAGACAAAAGTCAAACCACAGTTCTCATGGACTTATCACAATACATACAAAAAGTCAAAAATTACTGGAAGACAAGGAAACTTAACAACCCAGTAAATACCAATCCAATACAGAAATTAGACAACCAGATCAAGAGAATGCTCAGTGACCTTACCAAGAAAAGTCAAATCACTAACTGATTCCCCACTAGTCATTCCCCACCAATCCCTCACCCATTCCCCATCAGTCAGTTAGAACTCAAGAAACTTCTTGGATGAGATTCAAAATATTTTCAAAGAAAAAAAACAAGAAAGTTCAGTTGCCTTTTGGGAAAAAAACCCTTTGGGATAAAGTTAATGTTACCTAGTTGGGTTATGTAATGTCTGCAAGAAAACCACCAAGCTTAAAGCACACCAACAGTCCATTCCTGAGCTACAAATATTCTCCCTGTACAAATAGGGAGAGATAGCACATTAGAGCTTTGTAATTGTCATGAAGGATTCCAAGGAAATAAAAGATACTCTGGAACATGCAAGAGCACTGTTACTGGAGCCCCTGTTTGCATTGGCTTGACCCAGGTTAAAAGAACACTCTCAACAATGGAAATCTACTGGCTACCTTTGAGCCAGAAAGTCTTCTCATCTCAGCTAACTTCATAGGATTATTGTCTGAGAAACTACAGCACTACATTTGTCTTCTTCAGCTCTTGAAGAAAAGGTGGGAAATAAATTCAACAAAGAAACAAGCCAATAAATATATTCCTTAAACCAGTGGTCGCCAACCAGTGGGGCAGGGACCACTGGTGGCCCATGAGAAAATGTTGGTGGTCCGCAGAGAAATGTCACCCCCAAAGCAATTAATCCAGGCTATGTGGGAACACAAGGCTGCGCTGCCCACGTGGCCAGAGAGAAAAGAAGACTTGCATCCCTTGCATTGCGAATAACACGAAGTCGTGGGGGAGGGGGGAAAAAGCAGAGCGGGGGGGGGAAACTTGCTCCACTCATCCCATGTGCCACCGGGCTGCTTCTTTCCACTTCTTTCTTCTGCTTTTGGCTGCACACAAGGAAAGCAGCAAAAGTCTTTCCTTCTCTCCCCCAAACTCTGCCAGAAATGAGTCTTTGGGACCCTGCAAGGCATCCTGCTCCAAGAGGCTGCGCTGGTGCAACAAGTCTCACAAAGACTCATTTCTGGCAGAGTTTGGGGGAGAGAAAAAAGACTTCTGCTGCTTCTGCTGCTTTCCTTACATGAAGCCAAAAGTCTCTCTCTCTCTCTCTCCCCCTGAGAACGGAGATGGAGATGGTATCCTGCGATCCCAAATAAAGAATAATTGATTGGTAGGAAAACGGGATGGGGAATTTTCCTGCAGACTTTTTTTTGGGATCTTCCCAGGGTCTCTGGTCCGCGGGATTTAAAATTATGAGTTTGGTGGTCCCTGAGGTCCAAAAGGTTGGCAACCTCTGCTTTAAACCAGGCAGGCAGTTGCAGACAGGATATAGATGGAGATGCTTTAATATCTGGATTCTGAAAATTGTTCTTTTTTTTTTTTTAAGGAATAAACTTCTGCCAATTTCCATACCAAAGACCAAACAAAGCCGCTGAAAATTCTTAATTGTTGAATAGATTCACACAGACCCACAGAGACACTCATTCATACATACATAATTGCATCTTTCAGTGATAAGTTAACACAAGAGTGATTGAGCAGCCTGACGTCTAATACTAAGTAGATTTACACAATCTATTAGACTTGGTGAAGAGAAGGTTCTCTGGTGTCTAGACTGTATATTGTTTGAAAATGAGCAATTGTTTTGGTGTGTTTGAATAAATCAGATTGTTACATTAAATCAACATGTAGTTTATTGGTTTTGACATTTCGTGTCAAGTCAACAGAACAATTGTGGTTTGTTAATTCAAGTTTAGGGTTTAGCTTTCCTCAGACTTCATCACAGGAACACACTGGTTCTCTGACTGATCTTTGTAGAGAACTGATTGTATTGTTTTCACAGTGGATGAATCACTGAAGGAACATTTATATGCTGTTTAGTTTAGTGAGCATTTTTTCCACTTCAAAACTAGAACTATCTTTAGTATTGTCTGTCACTTTAAAATTCTGAAGGTCCTGGGTAGTAGCTTTGTACTATAATTATTCAAAGGGAAGCCTGGTTCAGCCACCACAAACAGAGTGACAGACCAGCTTGTGTCAATATGCTGCTCCCCTCTGTTGCATTTGTATTTGATTATTCAGACACCAGATGCCATTCAACAGGCAATTATGGGCAGAAATCATGGTAAAAGAGAGATGCTGTTAGGATAACCTCTGATATTTCCTAATAATGCAAATCTTCAATTGGATAAAACTAATAGAAGCAAATATTACTTTATTTTTCGAGTGGTAGACTATTTCCTGTATCTGAACCACAGGCAACTGTTTACTTCACTTCATTTGTTTCTTCTTAAGGGAAACAAACATATAGACAGAGAGAGGAATGGAGCGTGAAATCCTCATCCAACACATGGTGGGACCTCTTAATACTAATTCTGAGAACAGACTGAAATAAGTAGCCACTGTGTAGCTATTCAAAACTTAGGAAAGAGAATGACTGTTTGCAATCTGCAACGATAAAGCAATGTTCCCAAATCACAATCAGTACCATAATGAGTTATAATTGTTGGAACATATTGTTGGAGATCTATTCTCTCTGCATGAAAACTTTTTCCACAGTATAAATTGCACTTAAAATATGTCTCCTCATGCCTCAGGTGTTTAATATCCAGTTCTCTTCAGGCTGTTCTGTTCTAGCTTTCCCAGTCTGACCCCCATAATTGGTGGCAAATCCAAGATGGCTGGATTTTTTTTAGACATTATACTTCCATATATATCTTAAGGGAATCCAATTGAGCTTGGTTGTGCTCATCTTGTACAGTACAACCTATTATCTAGGATTGAGAAATTTGTTTCTTATCAGTAACAGGATTACTTGTGGCATAGCGAATGGAAATCTATGGCCCCGTGAGTGAAAGCTTTTTTGTCTCATGATTCTCAGCCCTCTGGAAAGACTGCTGTCAGTAAGATGCTTTCAAACCAGTTCCTCACTGGGCAATCTAAGATGCTTATACTTGGCTCCTCTGGCTCTAAGCCCTGTAAAACCCCAGGATTTACAGCCTAGGAGATAATAGTAGAATATTTTAAAAAGTGCTCTCTGTGAAAGTTACCACCTATAGTACAAAGTCTTTGCTAAGGAATCCCAAATGAACAGTTGAGAAGTCAACACTGCTCTTTGGAGATAACCACAGAGCAGCAACAGTTATAGTATAGACACTCAACAGAGACTGATAGGAGAACTGATTAACATTAATCTACAAAGCCTATTTAAATTCAGGCACACTTACAATCTGTAGGTTATCAGCCATGTTCGTTGATATTGCTGAACTCATCGGCTGCTTATGATACAACCCAGCTAATTAGAAATACACATCAAAGCTGGATGTGCAGAGACTGTTCAAAATAATCATCTTGGATGATGTTGCTAACAAGGATTCATACAAATTGCTTTGCAAGAGTTAATGGTTTTACAAATTTCATGCCCTTGAGGGTTTCCATTAGGGAGACGCTTGTTGCAATTACGAATTCCACAGGATTTCTTTTCATACCACAAGGGCACAGAGGTCTAATGCCTAATAATACTTTCCTTGCTTCATACAGAAGCTCAGAATTTATCAGCTATAAGCAGTATATCTCCAACTGAAATGGGGAGAAGAGGACTGATAGAAATGACTGAATGCCTTATGGACTAGACCTTATGGACACAGACAAAAATCTGTGCTCACTTCAAAATGGAACAAACCTATATTGCCCATCCTATGTACTAAAACATGGCCCAACACATAATTGCCTGATTTTATTTAAAAGCAAACGATTGTGAGAAGAAAGAACATGTCACAGCATGAAGGCTATTTATCAACAGAATTTATCAACTATTTATCAACAGAAGCCAACATTTCCAAAAATGAGAACAGAAATATAGGGGTGGAATGTACAGGTGAAACTCAAAAAATTAGAATATTGTGCAAAAGTTCATTTATTTCAGTAATGCAACTTAAAAGGTGAAACTAATATATGAGATAGACTCATTACATGCAAAGCAAGTTAGTTCAAGCCGTGATGTGTCATAATTGCGATGATGATGGCTTACAGCTCATGAAAATTCCAAATCCACAATCTCAGAAAATTAGAATATTGTGAAAAGGTTCAATATTCTAGGCTCAAAGTGTCCCACTCTAATCAGCTAATTAAGCCATAACACCTGCAAAGGGTTCCTGAATCTTTTAATGGTCTCTCAGTCTGGTTCAGTAGGAATCACAATCATAGGAGAGACTGCTGACCTGACAGATGTGCAGAAAACCATCACTGATACCCTCCATAAGGAGGAAAAGCCTCAAAAGGTAATTGCAAAAGAAGTTGGATGTTCCCAAAGTGCTATATCAAAACACATTAATAGAAAGTTATGTGGAAGGGAAAAGTGTGGAAGAAAAAGGTGCACAAGCAGCAGGGATGACCGCAGCCTGGAGAGGATTGTCAGGAAAAGGCCATTCAAAAGTGTTGGGGACTTTCACAAGGAGTGGACTGAGGCTGGAGTCAGTGCATCAAGACACACCACACACAGACGGATCCTGGACATGGGCTTCAAATGTCGTATTCCTCTTGTCAAGTTACTCCTGAACAACAAACAACTTCAGAAACATCTTACCTGGGCTAAAGAAAAACAGAACTGGTCTGTTGCCCAGTGGTCCAAAATCGTCTTTTCTGATGAGAGTAACTTTTGCATCTCATTTGGAAACCAAGGACCCAGAGTCTGAAGGAAGAATGAAGAGGCATACACTGCAAGATACTTGAAATCCAGTGTGAAGTTTCCACAGTCTGTGTTGATTTGGGGAGCCATTTCATCTGCTGGTGTTGGCCCACTGTGCTTCATTAAGTCCAGGGTCAATGCAGCTGTCTACCAGGAGATTTTGGAGCACTTCATGCTTCCTTCCACAGATGAGCTTTATGAGGATGCTGACTTCATTTTCCAGCAGGACTTGGCACCTGCCCACACTGCCAAAAGCACCAAAACCTGGTTCAATGACTGTGGGATTACTGTGCTTGACTAGCCAGCAAACTCGCCTGACCTGAACCCAATAGAGAATCTATGGGGCATTGCCAAGAGAAAGATGAGAGACATGAGACCGAACAATGCAGAAGAGCTGAAGGCCGCTATTGAAGCATCCTGGTCTTCCATAACACCTCAGCAGTGCCACAGGCTGATAGCTTCCATGCCACGCTGCATTGAGGCAGTAATTGCTGCAAAAGGGGGCCAAACCAAGTACTGAGTACATATGCATGCTTATACTTTTCAGAGGTCCAATATTGTTCCATGTACAATCCTTGTTTTATTGATTGCATGTAATATTCTAATTTTCTGAGATTGTGGATTTGGGGTTTTCATGAGCTGTAAGCCATCATCACAATTATGACAAATCACAGCTTGAACTATCTTGCTTTGCATGTAATGAGTCTATCTCATATATCAGTTTCGCCTTTTAAGTTGCATTACTGAAATAAATGAACTTTTGCACGATATTCTAATTTTTCAAGTTTCACCTGTACTTGAAACAAAAAAGAGATACAGAACTTGATTTCTGCCATTTTCTCCTACTTCTTAAAAGCAGCTCCAGTTGAGATCATATGACCAGAAGGGAGGCAGCTTAAAAATAGCACTTTAATTAATATTCTGAACCACTTACCAATGACCTCTCCCATAGGGATGCATAGGTTTTTTTTCTTTCTTTGCAGCCCCTGACCGGATCTTTTCAAACTCAACTTTTCTTTTCCAGTTTCCCCTTTGCACACCAAATTTGGTAACATTCCATTCTGTTTTTGGAAAGTCATCCTATTGATGGAGAGTTGACAAGACTCTCAAGGCCCTTTACGTAATTCTCTTCCAATATTCTGTAGAGCTGGAAATATTTTAAAAGGAGGATAGTCACTGTTCAAAAGCATTTCTGCCTTCAGGAGGCCTTAGAATAAGGGTCACAAGCAGCTCTCAGCCAAATTCAAAAACTCTCTGCCATGTCATCAGTTCACACCAATGGAAAAGAATAATGTGTCTTTTCTAAGAAGACCAGTGGTTGAGAAGACAGCATGAGGGCAGTGAGGTGCTGGGAAAGAGCTCCTCTAGCTAAGGATCACTGTCCTAGATGTGTCCATTACCCACAATGATGCCAACATGTTGAAGTATGAGTTGTGGCATCATCACTAAACAAGTTTTGTCCTTTTGTATCTATGATGTGATATTGTTTATCAATGTCCCCCTTGCCTGTCTCCATCTATGCGCAGGCTGTGGTTTCCCCCATGTCCCAATATCAGCTTAGTTACTTGTTCTTTCAATATCTATCAGGCAAAAAAACAACAACAACAACAACCCCCAAACAGGATCTTTTTCTATCTTTCAAAATAACAGCATAATTGTGTTATAGTATATTACAATAAAATAATAGTAGCAACAATAAGAAAGGACATCCGATTTCTGGGCTAACAGCTCTTACAAAACTTTTTTTTTAAAGAAAGAAAATAACTTTGTCTTTCCCATTAAATTGTCCTCTTCCATCCTTAACAAATAGTAGAAACTCACAGCTTTTCTTCTTCCTTTTATTGCAATACGTTTTATCCGGGGTTTATGACTGTATAGAGTTTTGGTTTTGTACTCACCATTTTGATTCTCTTTATATGAAATTGGCAAGCATGTCTATAATTTGTCCAGCCTTTTATGTGTAAGGAAATATTTAAAAGTATTTAAAATAGTCTAGCTATTTCTTGCTCTTAAAATTGAACAATTCCAGTTTTGGTTGGATGTTTGGATAGTGGTGTCAGGATTCCAGCGGTCGCCCTAATGAAATCATGAGCCTTGAGCCAAACTTCAAAAAGCTTCAAAGATTTCATTAGGAGCAATATATTGGCATGACCGGTATGTAGCCAATTCTGAGACACGTAATTCACTGTCACCCTTGACCCTGGTTTTCCCCCATCCCTCTGGGTATATCATAATTCATATTCTCCAATGAAACAGCACTATAGCCAAGAGTCATCAATCATGTTCTCCAATTAGAGATTTGCATGGCAGAAACTCCAGTCGCTTAGTTACAATGTTTGCAAAGGTATGTATGGAATGCACTTTTGCTTCTAAACTGCTGCATTGCTCTTTCAAACTCCTTCCTCCCCTTTCTGTTGGCAACTATAAAACGGGCATAGAAAACATTTTATGAGTTGACAGGTGGTACCGTAAGGCCCTAGAATGAACTACCCACATTCACATATTGTTATCCCAGATTTAAAAAATGATTCCCCATTATGACTTTTTGCTAAGATTCCTAGAGATAGAAAAATAATTGACAACAATGATACATTTTTCATTATCAATAATGTTCTCCTTTCTTTTTTTAATTCTTTTGCAAATTTGCTAATAGCAGAATTTCTAATTATGCCAAAAATCTTTCAATCTGAAACTTTTTCTTGGTTGTCAGGAGCTCCAATTAAAAGCTCAAATATGCAAATGCCTGCAATTAATAATGTAAAAGGCAGCCTCAAGCTGTCTTTTGTCTTAAATCCATTTTCCAAAATGCCCATTTATACACTCAATCTATGCTAAAAGTCTCCACTCATTGTGCAAGATGATCTCAATACTCTTGCCTATTTAGTAATATATGAGGGTCACTTCAAGAGTGCTTTTTCATTTTCTTGCTGATGTCTTAATCAGTTTAATAAAAAAAATATACTCCTACTCCCATTTGCTTTTCAAGGGAAAAGTATACTGAAAGCAGATGGATGAGGCATCTTATTTCAAATGTTCTCCCAAAAGCCAGTATCTGAAGGCTGCTATCCATGGAATTAAGAAAAAAAAATGCTAGCAACAGATGAGAGCTGAAATAGAGTTGGGGCAGCTGATCTGATAGATAGGAAGAAACAAAAGAGTGTATTATGTATTTGCTAGTAGAATGCTCAAGATAGCAGAGCAAATAAGGTTGTACATACAAAGCAACAGCATTGCTTATGATCAATGTTGTCTCTTCTGAATGGCTGGGATTCTCCAAAAACTTTGACTGGGAGGTGTCAAGAGGTAAGGTCTCATGCAGTACAAGTGTTCTACTAATGCAAGGATGGGTAACTATGGCCCCTTTATGACCTGTGGACTTCAACTCCCAGAATTCCTGAGCCAACACCCTTAGTTTAGGAATTCTGGAAGTTGAAGTCTACAAGTTGTAAAGGGCCCATTGTTGCACACACCCGTACTAAATACTAAAGTTATGGTTTCTAAGTGTTCCATCAATCTCCTCATTTCATCACAGCAATATTTTACAAAATGAATCAAGTAATTTAATTTAATTTTTTTTTGCATCAATTGGATCTAAACTAAATGAGGTACTATAAATCTGTGATTGTTTTAATCTTTCTTTACAAATTTGCAAAAGGCAACTCTGGAGAGCCAAAAGCATATCCAGTCTGGAGTGTAGATTAGAGACTTCACTTCTCTTCCTACATCCCAGTCTAAACCACGTTTTACTATTGGTGATATTTGCTTATTAGTTGTTGTTGCTCTTGTTAATCATGAAATCATGACTGACCCATCACGACCTCATGGACAATGTTCCTCTAGACCTTCCTGTCCTCTACCATCCCCCGGAGTCCATTTTAGCTCATGCCGATGGCTTCAGTGACTCCATCCAGCCACCTCATTCTCTGCCGTCCCCTTCTTTCTTTGCTCTCAATCATTCCCAGCATTAGGCTCTTCTCCAGTGAGTCCTTCCTTCTCATTAGGTGGCCAAAGTATTTGAGTTTCATCTTCAGGATCTGACCTTCTAAAGAGCAGTCAGGGTTGATCTCTAGGACTGATCGGTTTGATCACCTTGCAGTCCAAGGGACTCGCAGGAGCACTACAGTTCAAAGGCCTCAATTCTTTGGCACTCAGCCTTCTTTATGGTCCAACTTTCACAGTCATATATTGCAACTGGGAAAACCACAGCCTTTACTATACACACTTTTGTTGGCAGGGTGATGTTTCTGCTTTTTAGTATGCTCTTTAGATTTGCCACAGCTTTCCTCCCCAGGAGCAACCGTCTTTTAATTTCTTGGCTGCAGTCCCCAACTGCAGGGATCTTGGAGCCCAGGAAAATAAAATCTGTCACTACTTCCATTTCTTCCCCATCAATATGCTTATTAGTACATATCCTTTCAAATCTATAACCTATACAAGTAATCCTCAATGTACAACCACAATTGAGACCAAAATTTATGTTACTAAGCAAGACCATAATTGTGAATTTTGCCCCATTTTACAGCCATTCTTGCCATGGTTGTTAAGTGAATCACTATAGTTGTTAAGTGAATCTGGTTTCCCCATTGACTTTTCTTGTCAGGATCATATGACCCTGGGACACTGCAACCATCATAAAAACATGCCAGTTGTCAAGCATCCAAATTATGGTTACATGACATAGGGATGCTGCAACAGTTGTAAGTGTGAAAAAATTGTCTTCTTTTTTCAGTACTGTTGTAACTTCAAATGGTCCTTGAATGAATGGTTGTAAATTGAGGACTACCCATATTAGGATTAGAGCCTGGGTAAGGAAATACATATATACACACATAAACAAATGTGTGTGGGGTAACTGCTTTGAACACATTATTTTTGTCAATTTCCTTGGATATAAAATAGATGAATAATTTTACAACATCAATCAACTGAACAAAGCGCAGGCAAAATCATGAAAAATCCTGCCTAAATCCAAGTTCCTGTGTTTTCTGGAAAATAGAACTCTTCAGAAAACATAGTAAAAAATCATCAATGATGACCGTAACGGTATATGGGTATGATATTGGGGAACAGAAGGAAGACCTGTAGCCTAGGCAGGCCCAAGAAGAAGCAATTCAATCTGCAGGTGGGGAAAAAAGCATGGGAAGCGGGTCAAATGGGAGCCTTCTTCGTTTTCCAGAGACTGAAAAGAGAGGAGGAGAGAAATATGTCCGTCTTGTAAGGTTCTGCTATTGTAACCTTATAATAAAGTAGGATTATAGGATCCAATCTGGGTCGGTCGCCTGAACCAGAGATTTAGTCTTCTGAATTTTCAGACTCGTGCTGGAGCCAGAGGTGTATTCAGCCAGTTCTGACAGGTTCTGGAGAACCGGTAGCGGGAATTTTGAGTAGTTTAGAGAACTGGTAAATACCACCTCTGACTGACCCCGCCCGCATCTATTCATTGCCTCCCAAGTCCCAGTTGATCGGTTGGGTCTTCTTTTGTTGCCCTGCACAGGAGACAGGAGCTGGAAAATAGGTCAGTGGGGTGGGGAGGGAATGGGGATTTTACAGTATATCCTTCCCCTGCCATGCCCACCAAGCTATGCCCACCAAGCCACGCCCACAAAACCAGTAGTAAAAAAAATTGAATACCACCACTAGCTGGAGCCTAACGGCAGAGAACTTCTCTCTAGCAGTGTGTCTCTCTAGGATTAGTTCAACGATGTATGCATCTTGTTTGGACGCCACTTCCTGATTGACAGTAGCCAATGAACTGCTACTGTTCAAAAGGCAGTAATCACTGCCTTTACAGAGCTGCATTATCTATGACAGCTTTTCATAAAGTTGAAGAGAAAATGGCAGAGGCTTAAATTGCCTGTGATTTATTTTGTAGGAGTGGGAGAAGGCGAGATTAGTAATTTGACCTCTTATACTGATGAAATGCTTTCCATCAATGGGTGGGGTCTGATCTCTCCCACCTCTTGCAAGCTTCAAAATCTGTCATAGAGACTGTGGACTCTCTAGCTCACCTCTGGGGTGGTAGAAAACATGAAGGGGAGAAGAAAGTGTGCTTGTAAAAACTGAATGCATAGGATGCTGAATTTTGTTCCTTTTTAGCTGAAGAGATTTTCCAGGACATTTAAGAGTCACCAAGATGACCTTCAATCACTTCAACAAATAACAATAACATTGTTTTATATAATTCTCCACATATTCTTCACTACAATGACAATGCTCAACGTTCAGTTTTTATTCTGGCTGAAGATATTTGAAAAAAAAAATGACTGCATCCAGAATTTAAATATGACAAATATAGGGTCCATTGAGCCATAAGCCTCTCTTTTTAACCATTAGTCAAAATCATGAACTTCTGTTCCAACCTTAGGCACACTTTACTTGAGACAATAATCAAAAAATTCAAACAGTAAAAACTGTTAATAAGCTTTGAATTCCACAATGCAAAAATGTTCTATAACTTCTAAGGCCTTAGCTCCAGCAGAAACTTCTATTAATGAAAGGTAGAGAGAAAATTTTTTCTGCTAACTCTCTTTCTCTTTGCCTTTTCTGCTGTAGGACTTCTACGTGTATGATGAAAATAATTTTTGCAGCAGGACTCCGAGAGCCAAATAGGTAGGAAGAATCAGTTAGACGTCCATTGACGGGAGTCTAAGCTCCATCATTCTGTTCTTTAGAACAGCAAAATTTAAATGAATGTTTGAAAAGGTTGGCACTTGACAGGAGCTATTCATGCATATATGCCACTCTGAAATGAAATTTACCTGATGATTAATACATTAAAAGGTTAAGACTGCAATTTATTAATCCATCATAGCAGACGCCGCAAAGCAGAAGAAATCCCAGTATTTCCTTCTTTATCAGCATGTTACAGCATTTAAAATGGTGTTGCTGCAACATGAAAGCTCTTCAGAATCGAAGGGTATGCCAAACTGTTATGTTTAAACAGGCCACTGAATCTTTCAATAAGTATGACTTTCTTGCATGGTCATAAAGGAAATGATTAAATTTATTCTACAATCAGAGTGTCTTTTCATCACACAATACTCTCACAGATATACCCAACCTCACTACTTTTTCAGACTATCTTGTAAAGAAAGAAATATGCAGCAAGATTTTAATTTACTCTTTTCTTTGAATTTTCAATATCAGGGTTTGGGGACTACAGTTGTCAGAGCCCCCAGTTATCATTTGGCTGAAAGTTTTACAAGTCCCAGTCCCAGACTATTTGGAGGATGAGAATAGCTGGGTGACCTTGGGCCTGTTCTCTCTCAGCATAAGTCACCTCAAATGGCTATTATTGTGGGGAAAATCTGCTGCCCTGAATGTAACAATAATAAAGGTGAGAGATCGATATGAGAGAGAGAGAGAGAGAGAGAGAGAGAGAGAGAGAGAGAGAGAGAGAGAGAGAGAGAGAGAGAGAGAGAGAGAATGGATGGATGGATGGATGGATGGATGGATGGATGGATGGATGAACAGACGGAGTACTTGAGCAGGATAAGCTAAAATGAAAAAAAGTCAACATTAAGAAAATGTAGTGGAAGGAATTTCTTATAGAAGCTAAGAGCTATACAAGGTTTCTTCCTCATCTCAAATGACATCTAGCCACTCGCCACCCAGATACTTTGAAAGTGACTGCACATACAAATGGCATTTGCAAAACAAATGTTATTTGCGAACCCTGGATAGTTATTATTCCTGTTAAAAGTATTTTTTCACTAGAACAACCCCCAGTTTGTGGACCTGCACCAGTTCATGACATGCCAAAAACCAGGCCGTGCAAACAAGCAAAGCCCCTCTATGTAGCATGCCCGCTCCAGTCCACAGAAAAACCTCTCTCCGCAGAACCGATCCCTGGTGTCCAAAAAATTGGGGGTTGCTACACTAGAATATAGTCCTGTCTCTCTCATTCGCGCTCTCTGACTCTCTTTCCACAATTTGCTAGAGACTTCATTCAGGAACCAGTCATGATTGCTGTAACTATAGCTGGTGACAGTAACAGGTATACTGTAATCTAGTACTCATTTTTGTTTTCTCAATCAGGTTCAGATCTGACAATATTTATGGTTTCATTTGAATCTATCATACAACATGATTCCTTATACTCCTTCCATGTAAGGAAGTATACTACCTAACTATACTTATGGGAATACATATTTTTGACAGTTGCATTTCTAGGAAAAATATGTGACTTGAGTAAAGGAGGTTGAGAAAGACAGCAAAGAAACAGTTCTAGGAGAAGATTGGTGATTTTTTTTTTCCATTGAAGAAAACAGATATTTCTCCAGAAGCAAGCAGAATGATCGAAAGCAAACAAAAGTGATTGATTAATGAAATGAATAATATAAAAGCAGAGTGTGAGCCAAATCAAGGCAGGTATATAAGACATACCAAGAAAGGGTGTGTGACTTATTCCCCCCCGCCACACACACACTTCCACTGGTTCCGTAGACCTTCTTCTAATAGCTGATGCTCACCATATAGCTCAAGCCTGCTTTAATTTAGCAGCAACGCTTCATAGCAAAGGAAATTAAATGCTAATCATAAAATTGTGTTATTGAAATAGTGACAGAGTTGGCTTTCTATGTATAAATACCAATCATATTACCAAAAGGACAAAGACCTTTCTAGGTTGAGACAAGGATAGACAAGATGACATTTTCTGAGACTTTTTGAACTTCATTCAACTGGAAGCGTTTGTGGACATTGTAGTCCCCCCAAAATGGAAGGCTGGAAAATGCCCGCTGAAGCATCAAGTTATTTAGTCCAAATGCTTAGCAGGGGAATAAAATGCTGGAATACTCAGAGATTTCCAAGTGCAATCTATTTACAGGGCAAGAAACCTGTTCTGTGGAGAGTGAATTTTTGACCTACTATGGTAAGGTTACATACATTTGAAAGATTGGGAAGACTAAAATAAATGTTATGCTTGTAATGATTAGAAACTACAAATCTGATATTTCATTACCATCTCAAGAGATTGTAGAGAAGGGATGAACAAGTTGGTTTTGTGTAGCTGGCTGCTTTTTTTCATTTCAGTCACATATAAAAAAAGCTAACATTGCTATTAGCATCTGTTATCTTAGGTAACACTGGAAACTCTGAAGATCCAAAAATGGCAGGGCAAGACCAAAGGAATGCAGTGCTGAAGATCCTTTTGCTCTAAAAATATTCACCAGCAAATTGCTTTTTTGGCTTGCATGATTGTTCTTGGAGTGACAGGCACTTTCCAATGGACACATTGTGTATTTGTTAAAGTTTTTTTCTCGCTTAAAAACAAAAAACACTTGCAAAAAATCCATTATTTATTTTCAGTATGAACGCAGGGATGTTCATGTGTCTTCCCAGAAAGCTAAAAAAATTGTACAAAGGGTGTTATGTCAATAAAAGAGATTTTTGTAGGTTAGGGTTGAACTGGGCCAGGGCGGGGGGTCCTTGGTGCTCTCTGAGCTTCGTTGCTTTCTTGCAGATATTTCATTACCCAACAAGGTAACATCATCAGTACTCTACACTCAGTGGACACCATGGACTCCACAGGTGTTACGATCTATTTACCATACATACATCTCACTTGAAGTACACAATTCAGATAGACTTGTAAGCCCTCAACTTACAATCACAATTGAGCTCAAAATTTCCATTGTCTAGCAAGACAGGTATTACCCAAGTTTTATCCCATTTTACAACCTTTCTTGCCATAGTTGTTAAATGAATCACTGCAATTAAATTAGTAACATGGTTGTTCAGTGAATCTGGCTTCCCCATAGACTTTGCTTGCCCGAAGGTCACAAATAGTGATCACATGACCCTGAGACACTGCAACCATCATAAATACAAGTGTCCAAATTCGGATCATGTGATCGTGGGGATGCTGCAATGGTTGTGTGAAAAACAGTCATGAGTCACTTTTTTTTTCAGTGCCATTGGAACTTCAAACGCTCAGTACATGAATGGTTGTGCATGTTTTCTTTTAGTAAACTTGTTGGTTATAAGGGGAGACAATGCATATACTTTCACCCCAAATAATGCAAGGGCAGGGAAGAAGTCGCAAACCTACAGAATCTTTCCTGAACAAAGATCCTATATAACAGTTGTACGTATATTGTGGTCCTGATTTCCCAGTTTACAGCCAATGGAGAAAAACTGCTAGTTTCCACCCTGTTACAGAACAAGTTCTTGCTAGCAATTTCCACTAGTTTTGGCAACCTTCCAGAAGATTGTAGTTTCTCTGGTCTTTGTGTTATTTACTGATGTCTATGAGTATACAATCCATGAACAAGAATCAGATGTAGACCTCAGAAGTTTATCCATACCAAAGGGACAACCTTTGAATTTCACTCTATTGCATAATGGTTTAAAATACAGAGATAGTGTCAAAGAATCTTATTTTCTTAAAAGTAAATTTTATAACTGTAGCCCAAAGCAGCACTAGAAAGAATAAAAATATATAAATATGTACACATATAGAACAAAACATCATTATATACAAAAGCCATGAGTGGCACAAAAAGTCATGGAAAGCTACAGGCTCGGCAGTACAAGACAAGACACAAAGATCTGCACATGGATTAGAGAACAAACAAAAGTATACAATATCATCAAGAGAGTAAAAGAATTGAAATGGAAATGGGTTGGTCAAATAGGAAGAAGAACTGATGGCAGGTGGACCAAGGCAGTCCTAGAAAGGATCCCACGGTAAAAAGCGTCCACGAAAGAGACCGAAAACAAAACGGTTCAAATATATCAGCAAGTTTTGCGAGTCCAATTGGCGAAAGAAAGTTCCGATCGTATAGGTTGGAAACATGCACAAGAAGCCTTCATCCTGCAGTGAATAGACAATGGCTAAAATGATGATGATAACAAACATACCCAAACACAGAAATAAAGGTCTTCAAAGTTAAATAAGTATTGACTTCTTTGGTACAAATGTTTTATCGTAATAACATTTCTGTCCAGAAATCAATATATTTGTAATGATTCTGCATACTGAATATTATTTTGTAAATGAACAAACGCACCAAGTATTGTTGTTAATGTAAAGTATCTGGTATCCCAGATTCAATCTGAAATTATGTACGGCGTTCCATACAGCCATATTTTATCAAGTGGGTTTGATTTGACAATATGTGACCCTACCATTTATAATTTGTAAACCATGGTCTATAGCTTAATGTTATTGAATATATATTTATGACACTGTATTTAGTTACAATGATTTTTGAAGCTGTCAATAAATCCCTATGGAGGGAAGATATAATGGATTGTAGATGTGACAGCAAAAGTTAACACAAACATGGTTGATTGGGAATGATGACAGCAGTAGTTCAATATACCTTGGAAGGGTTACATAGGAGAGGTCTGCTTTAAAGAAACAAAAATATCACAAGCAATACATAAAGCAGTAGATGTAATAAATAGTATGAAATATACTGCAAGAGTGACAACAATAAAACTGTATACACATCAAAATAAATGAGGTTTATAAAAAAGAGAGAAAATTGTATTATTAGTTGGTATATTCTATGAAAAGTATCATTTCTCAATAAGTGTCAGTTTTACTGTATTTGTTTCAGAAGCTTTTTAACTAAAAGTTCATCTCACTGAGACCAACATGACTGTTAAGTGATTCTGGTCTCCCTTTGCTTGTCAGAAGGTCACAAAAGGTGATCACATGACCCTGGGGACACTGCAACCGTCATAAATATGAGTCAGTTGCCAAGGGTCTGAATTTTGATCACATGACCGTGGGGATCCAGCAATGAACANCTATTAGCCAATGAGAAACATGGAAGTGTTAAACCCTTGAACCAATGAGAGTGGCTCGTTAACAGCCAATCAGATTCCCCAGAATGGACCAATCCGATGTCGCTATTATCGGCAAATCAGAAGTGCAGGATTAGAACCCTGCTTTTTCTTAAGGTTTATTAAAACTTTATTTAAGTGCTTTTATTAGTTCATAACACCCCTTACCCCCGGGTTCCGTTTGAGGGGTGCGGTGACGTAATCCCTAAGAAATGTAGGTTGTTTTAACTGTCTATTGGATTTGCGCTGTCCCACCGGTTCCTGTCTGTCGTCCGGTTTCGGCGGGACGTTTTTGGACATATCTGGTACAGGCGGTTCCGCATTCTCACTGGACGACTCGGTGCCGCTAATGCTGTCATTGTTGTCCTCCAATCTTTACAGGCTCGCCTCCGTTGAGGTATTCCTCTGTAGCGAGGAGAGTCCCCTCCCTGATTCTTCTTCATTTATCACGCCTGATTGCTGACTTCCTTCGCTTCTGCTTTCCACCATCTCGAATTCGGTTTCTTCAACATCCCCTCCCTCCTCAGTTTGGGAGTCACAGGAGTCGCAGGAACTGGGTTGTAGCCTAGAGCGAAGCTGATCTATATGGTGTTTCCATATTTTTCTGTGGCAGGTTTGCACATGGTACGATCTGGGCCCGGTGGTTTGAATTACAGTTGCTTCGACCCATAATGGTTCGCCGGAGAGGTTTTTGGCGAAAACTAAGTCGCCTACCTTGAACTCGTGGCATTTTCCAGTAGATCCACAGGGTTTCTCTGGCTCGTAGGACGGGTGAAGCCAGTCGAGGTGGGAATGGAGCTTGCGTCCCATCAACAGTTCAGCTGTGGTCTTGTTGGTGACGCTGTGCGGAGTGATGTGTTGGAGTAGGAGTATTCTGTTTATTTTCTCATCCATGTCCCCATAGTCCATTTTGTGGAGAGTTTTTTCAACAAATTGTACCATGCGCTCGGCCCTGCTGTTAGCCGCAGGGTGCACTGGCGAAGTTAGTGCATGGCGGATACCCCGGTCCGCTAAGTATTGTTCAAATACCAGGGCGGTGAACTGGGGTCCATTGTCGGAGACCAGAACGTCTGGCAGCCCGTGCATTGCGAATAGCCTATTCAATTTTTGGATGACGGACTCGGTTGTAGTATTCTTCATTTCGTGGATCTCAAGCCAGTTGGAATAGTCATTCACTGTTAGGAGGAACGTATGTCTTTTAGTAGGCCCTGCAAAATCAACGTGGATGCGGGACCACGACCCCCAGGGGGTTTCCCATTCTGTTGGAGTTGCTCTAGGTGGGGCACTGCTGACTTCTTGGCACTTTAAGCAAGTCTTTACCCAGGCTTCGATCTGTTTGTCGATGCCCGGCCACCATGCGTAGCTTCGTGCGAGCGCTTTCATATGCACGATGCCGGGATGGCCGTCATGCAATGTTTTCAATACTGCTCGTTGTAACCGCTCTGGGACAACGACTCTATCTCCCCATAGGATGCAGCCTTTTTGTGAAAAAAGTTCTGTTTGCCGGTTTCTGAAAGGGGTGAAGTCGTCAGGGGTTTGTTCTATTGGCCATCCTCGTTCGACCCAGCTAAGAACTCGCGCCAAGACAGGATCTCGTTTTGTTTCGATTGCAATGTCTCTGGCTGTTAGCGGTGGTGAATGTAGCGTTTCAATCTGGAGTGTCGTAAGGGTTGGAGCTGGGTCGTCGACGGTTTCCGGAAGTGGGGCACGGCTCAATGCATCAGCGTGGGGAATGGCTTTCCCCGGGCGGTGTTGTAATTTATAGTTGTACGCAGCTAAAAACTCCGACCAGCGAGTCATTCTAGGTGACAATATATAGGGGGTTGGCTTGTATCCCGCTATAATCCCTAGCAAAGGTTTATGGTCGGTAACAAGAGTAAAAACTCGTCCATACACATATTCATGAAACCGTTTCACAGCAGATACAACAACAAGAGCCTCTTTGTTGATCTGGCTATAGTTACGTTCAGTCTTTGATAGGGTCCTTGAAAAATAGGCAATAGGGACCTCATTACCATTTGGTAACACATGACTCAAAATGGCTCCTACTCCAAACGGTGATGCGTCACATGTAATTGTTAAAGGCAGAGTCTCGTTATACTGCATTAAAACAGCATCTGAGGTTAGTAAGTTTTTCACTTGTCAGAATGCATGCTCCTCACGGTGTCCCCAGACCCAGGTTGCTTTTTTGTCGAGAAGTCTATGGAGGGGCTCAGCTACGGTTGCTTTCTGGGGCAAGAAGATGTTGTAAAAATTAATGAGCCCCAGGAAAGCTTTGAGATCAGTTCTATTTCTGCGTCTTGGGGCGTTTTTGATTGCCCTTAGTTTGCTATTAGTGGGGTGAATGCCTTGTTTATCGATTAGGTACCCCAGGAACTCTACTTTATCTGTACACAGTTGACATTTATTTTTTTTTAACCTTAAGGCCAGAGTCTTTAAATTTCTGGAGAACCATTTTAAGACGCTTTTCTAGTATTTTTCTATTCGGGGCAGCAATTAAAACATCATCAAAGTATGGCACGACCCCCTTGATCCCTTGCAAGAGTCTCTCCATCAGACTTTGGAAAATCCCTGGAGCTACGCTCACTCCGAATTGGAGTCGGTTGCACTTAAAGGCGCCTCGGTGCGTAACGATCATCTGTGCCTCTGCGGTTTTTTTATCTACAGGCAGTTGTTGGTAAGCCTGTGCTAAATCCAATTTAGCGAAGACTTTTCTGCCCCCCAGGGAATGTAGAAGGTGTTGTACCACCGGCACTGGGTAAGCGTTCTGTTGAAGGGCGTGATTAAGGGTGGCCCAGTAGTCCCCACAAATCCTTAACGATCCATCCGGTTTNTGATATCGGGGTCCCCTTGTACTCGCCTAGTTTGTCTGTGAAAACGTCCTGGAATTCCTGGACGATGGCCTCCTCCCAGTCGTCGCTGGGAGTTTGGTTTGGTGAATGCCGGCTACCTCGATCCCGAGTGGGGCGAACCATTGAAGGCCTAACAAGCTAGGCCGGTCACGGTCGACGACGGTCAGTGGTAATGACGCAGTACGATTTTTGAATGATACTTGGACTTGGCTGGATCCAACGACCGGAATTCGGTTCCCCTGATAATCTTTGAGTATGATTCTTTGGGCTCTGAGGTCTTGACGCCGGACGGCAGGGATTAATTGTTTAAGAGTCTTCCAGGAAACCATCGAGAGGGACGATCCTGAATCGACTTCCATCACGCAAGGCTGGTTTTCGATGGCGACCTTCGCTCGGATCTTCTTTGCATCTAGCGATGAGGCGTGACTGATTGTAATGGTTTGGTGTGCCTCTTCTCGTCTCGTTGAAGTGGCCAGTGTTTTATTTCTGTAGGAGTGGTTGTTCCATTGGTGGTTCAAATGTTCCCGACTCACAGGACGATTCCCTGTGGTCTGGCGGTAGTTGTTTCCCCTCTGAAGTGGGCTGGATCCTTGCTTGCTTCTACAGACCTTCCCGATGTGGCCTCTTTTCCCACAGAAATGGCAGAGCGCGTCGAGGAATTTGCAGTCTGATCGCGGGTGGTTTGCCCCACAACCCGCGCATTGGTGCGGTAGTCTTTGATTCCGCTGGTGGCGTTGGTCACGTTCAGACCGGAGCCGGTTGACCTCCTCCTCATCACTTTCTGATGGCGATTCGAGGTCCTCGTGGTGGGTCGCTGTTGTGTGCCTCTCTAGGTGAGGTGAGGTTTCGCTGGCAAGCTGACGGAGCGGTGTGTTGGTGCAGCGCATTCAGGCGGCTGACTTCCTGGTTGCTTCTGCTGCAGTAGCATCCTTGATGACATCAGCAAGGTTGATGTCCCCTTTGGCCATGATCTTGTTCTGCGTCGTGTGGTCTTCTAATCCCAGAATTATTCGGTCTCTCAGAGCTTCTTCGAGGTCTGTAAACCCACAGAGGCCTCCCAGGTTCCGGAGATCCGCAATGAAATCTGCAACGCTCTCTCCTTTCCGCTGGTCCCTCTGGTAAAATTCATGTCTTCGGACAAGCGTTGGTATGGCGGGTGCATAGTGGGCCCGTAGCAGGGGTGTGAGGACGTCCCAGTCCATGGTTTTCACCTCAGTTGGTTTCGCTAGTGCCTTGGCCATCTTAAAGACGGCAGGCCCGCAATGGGTCAGGAACACTACTCGCTTTTTTCCCGTAGTGGCATCCTTCAAGTTGTTGGTCTCCAGAAACATCTGGAACCGGTCTATGTACGAGTCCCAGTCTTTTTGTGCTGGGTCAAATGGAGCGGGTGGTATGGTGCCGCCGGACATGGTTTCCGTTGTCGATGCGCCTTCAGCCACGTGCTCTGTTTGGTGCTCTGTAGTGTTCAGTCAGCTCTGATGTCTCAGCATCCCACCCTCGTCGTCAGTGTTAAGTTCTGCGCATGGGTGCAAGGAGCGGAGAAGAGGCAGTGAACAGTGAACTTCAACTCTTTATTAATCATCCTGAACAGAGGAAAAAACCCTTGGGCAGCAGCAGCCCTTTTATAGGGCAGGCTGCTGACCTATTAGCCAATGAGAACATGGAAGTGTTAAATCCTTGAACCAATGAGAGTGGCTCGTTAACAGCCAATCAGATTCCCCAGAATGGACCAATCCGATGTCGCTATTATTGGCCAATCAGAAGTGCAGGATTAGAACCCTGCTTTTTCTTAAGGTTTGTTAAAACTTTATTTAAGCGCTTTTATTCATTCATAACAGATCATATCTGTGAAAAATGGTCATAAATCACTTTTTTCAATGCTGTTATAACTTTGAACAGTCACTAAATGAACTTATGTTCAGGACTACCTGTATAGTATGACAATAACATTTACTTGAAAGCATATGAAACTCTGGGTCCAGTTTTGGTCCATATTTAAAAAAAAATATTTGAAAGGAAATGACATGGCTCAATCCTCCTAAAGGTATTTTAAAAGTTTCTCTCTGTGATAATTCAACACAAGCCATTAAAAGCTTTTAAAAACTCTTTTTGTCCCATCCAATAACTTTAAACCATTAGGCTTTCCCCAAAGAAATGACACCCTGCTTTTTGTTCAGAAAATAAATTAAACCAGACCAAACTACTCTATGGTAACTTGACTTTTTAAAAGTAATAACAATAACTACTGTACATTCTCTCCCAGAGATTTCAGTGTTTTTTTTTTTCTAGAAGAAACTAACACTAGCATTTTTTGCTTGAGTATATGTTATTTTGCATCATAGGGGTAAAATAGTCACTCTCTCACACATTAATTTTCACCCTCTCACATTAAGCAAAATGTTTATGTTTATGTTTGCCCTCTAAAATCATTGCTACCACATGATCATATTAAACAGGTTGTCCTCATCATATATTATGAAAGTCTATTTTCTGATGAAATGTTTTTTTAAAGTCTATTTACTTATTCAGCTGAATTATATTAACTAAACAGAATTTTCTTTAAAAACAAATAAATCTGTAAATGGAATTAATATTTTTGTTGAAAAAGGATTGTGGTACTTGAGGGCTCTGGAGGTTGGAGAAACATCTCTAAACATTTGGATATTTTAATTTGCTTGACAGTGTATCCTTCTATTTGCCAATTGTGTGGCTTGGGACATTTGGAAAATAAAATGATCTTAGAATAATTTTTGACCAATTCTTCATTTTTGCAGTGAAATTAAAGAACACGCAAACTTGCACTTGTCTACAACAAGTGCTTTTTAATCCCAGAAAGTAAAGAAATGGCAAGAAATTATTAGATTACATGCAAATACCATCCCTTATCTTTGCCTAATGAAATGTTTACGTTCAGTTTTGTTGGTCTGAAATCATTCATAAATATGTATAATGGGTTGTATCCAGCCTAACTTAGTCACCTTTCAGTATCACTGAAATTTTATATTCTAAGGCTTTTCTACATCCAAGAAAATAGACAGCCGTCTGTTTTGGGACTTCAATGCTCTGCTGAAACAACAGAACAGCCGCACTAATAGTATTCAGAAGAGCCTTGACATCATATGCTTTCATGTCATACAGTAGCATAAGATTAAATCCAGACTCTTAATTGGGACTGAATTTAAAAGAATATTTCAGGCTGTGACATCAAAGAACTTCCGTTAGCCTCCCTCCCACCTCCCCCCCAAAATAGGGTGCTTCAAAATGGTCTTTGAAAATACTGTGAGGCTGAGACACATGGCAGAAAATGAATGACTCAATGTATTGTTAGAAATTATATTTGGCTTACCACTCCTCAATCTTCCTTTCTTATCTACTTTAATGCAATAATATGACAAAAAAGAAAAGGATTTTAAATCCCCTTATCTTGTACAAGATCATTTTTTTGGAGGGGTGTGTGTCTCTTTTTCTTCTATTAGGAAAGCACCCATCTTAATTACCCAAATTTCCATCTTCCTAAATTAGTTCAACAGCACATCAATTTTATGTTGATTATGTGTTCGTTTTGTCCGTAAGTTTTGTTGAATTCAAGACAAGTGCAAGTTTGCGTGTTCTTTAATTTCACTGCAAAAATAAAGAATTGGTCAAAAATTATTCTAAGATCATTTTATTTTCCAAATGTCCCAAGCCACACAATTGGCAAATAGAAGGATACACTGTCAAGCAAATTAAAATATCCAAATGTTTAGAGATGTTTCTCCAACCTCCAGAGCCCCCAAAATGTCTACTGGGACTACAAGGACACAAGTTCAGCCTCAATTATACAACCTTTTCTTTGTAATTGAGGCATATAGGTCATCCCAGCTGCTGTTAAGTTATTTACAGCCAAGGCTTGTGCTCAGTTACTGTACAGGATTCAAATAGGCCCATGCAGTGATAGCAATATTAAAGAAAATTTAAACTAAATCTTTGATTATTTTTCAGGTCTCTTTTTCTGTCCTAAATATTGCAATTTGGCAAGAAGCTAGAGTAACTAAAGTCAAATACATTTAATTTTGGTTGAAATTATTACATTGCTCAGCTGGATTGTCCCTTTAACCATATTAAATTATTTTGAACCCTCCTGGAAAAAAATCCATTTTTAATAAATTACACTTTATGGTTTTTCCCAGAGCATTGGGACAAAAGCAAACTAGTTCAACTGTGAAACAAAAGATTCTAGATGTGGAAGGCCAATTACATTGTGCAGATTGTTCCATAATGTATTTAATAAACAGTTTTCAAATTTTAATTGGCCGGTTATATGGACTAGACCACTGTCGTGAAATTTAGAAGAGTCCAAACGTTGGCCTGTTTTAATGCTTTTCCTACAACAGTGTTGAAAGAGAAATCCTTGTTGCCAATAAATGGTATCCCTACGATGGAAATATGATAGAAACTACAGTCCCTGTTTTGCTATTCTACCAATTCTACAAGGACTTTGTTTGCTGTGATTTCCCCTCTCCTTTATAAATTCCCATTCTGCTTTATTTTACTTATATTAGTTATTAGACAAAAAACAATTTAAATGTTGCTAAATTCCTATTACACTGTTTGAAAATTCTGCCCTACTATGGGCTGTGATTTTGTTTGTCTTCTTTTTCTGGTCACCGATCCTCATGAAGTTTGTCTAAAATTTATCTATTTTAAGTCATGCAGAAAACAGCTCCACTTTCAAATGGTCATCATCTTTAAATTTCCCATTCCTCCTCCTACTAAAACCAGGCTAACAAGCAGCACTTTTCAACTGAACGTGAAACACCATTATTCCTAAAATTTAAAAGATTATTTAAAAGTCTAAATGGCTTTCAAAACCATGCATGTATTGCTGTCCTTTGTTCTCAGACATTGAGTGAACTAGAAAGTTAATTTTGTACCCTCAAGAACAGTGCTGACAATCACATGTTGTCCTACTTGCTCATTAATTTGTCAAATTTTGCATAATAAATCTTTTAGGGATTTATCATATGCACAAAAGAGTTATCAAAGAAGGAATGGGAAGAATATGACAATTATCATAACATGCTACAAATAACATTCTAGCTCTTTTGTATAAAAGGCACTAATCTCCACCCAGAAATGTTCTTTTATGTGTGTATGGAGTGTGCCTGACTAGTTTGCACATCTTTTCATTAAAGTCAACTCCTGAACATGATGCCTGCTGCAATTTCTACCTTAGAGGGCAGGATCACTCTAGAAGTTGATAACAATAGCAATAGCATTTAGACTTATATACAGCTCCATAGTGCTTCACAGCAAATTGTAAGCAGTTTACAGAGCCAGCATATTGTCCTCAATAATCTGGGTCCTCATTTTACCAACCTCGGAAAGATGAAAGGCTGAGTCAACCTTGAGCCGGTCCTGATCAAACTCCTGGCAGTGGACAGAGTTAGCCTGCAATACTGCATTCTAGCCACTGCGCCACCACAGGTTGGATCTTCTAAGGTAGATTTTTGAATGGTGCCTTTTCACTTTAATACATAGATGATATAGGTAATACACAAATAACCCCCAACAGACAATGTGCTGATCCACTGCTTTCCACTAATTTTTAATTGCCTGGGTTCTTTTGAATGCAGGTCTTCTGGAAGAGGAAGTACAGAGGAGTCCAGTACAATCCAATTATTACCAATTCAGATAGCTATAGGAATTGATGTACAGAAATATGGCAACAACATATTTCATGTCCGACTCAAGGGGGCAGTATCCACCTCCTTTTCTTAGCTGAGGGAGTCAGCATTGTCCAGAGAACTTCTATGGACATGTATAGGTGCTCAGACAGCGGTGCACAGAGCATTGTTACCTTTCCATCAAAGTGGTACCTATTTATCGATTGCATTTGCATGCTTTCAAATTGCTAGGTGGGCAGGAGCTAAAGCAAATAATGGGAGCTCACTCCATTGTGCGGCGCTTGGGTCTCGAACCCGGCCTATCAGCTTTCTAGGCATCATGCCCCTTATATGATAGGTAAGCTTTACAAACATGGGAGGCGGGAACAAATAATTATAATGAACTGCAGTTTTCAATATACAATAAAAAGGCCATTTGCACTTAAGCTGGGGCTTAAACATGTAGAATAAAATACATGTAGATATTCACATAGCAGGAACGGAATCTGTCCAAATATAGGGTAAGTACAGTTGTATTTTTAGGACAGGCTTTTAGGGAACAGATAAGTAATACATGGTGAGAGACACATATTCAGGAGAGCTGAGTTCACATACTTCTTGAATTATTTAAGAAGCTTATCATCATTTCAAAAATAAGATGGAGTGGTCTAGAAAGAATCCCCAAATAGTAAAGCCAGCATTTCTTTGGAAAAGGAATAACAGCCTCAGCGTGTGCCAAAGGACAACTCTGCTGTTTTTAATCTGCTCAGTTGACTCCCTCTAACTCAATTTATCTACAGCAAGGATGTGTTAACGTTATCTGACAGTTACTATTAAAGTATCACAGGCCTCTGTCTTGTTTTTACAGCAACTTTACTGACTCTTTGTGTTACATCAGTCATTTTAAGCAAAACACCCAGAAAAGAACACGTTGTAATCAAGTATCACGCTGAATACAGTATTGTAAAGATCCTTATGTAGCAACTCAATACTCCATTACACATACGAGAGATATCTAAGCAGCATTATGAGATTACCAAGGTTTACAGAAATAGGAGAACACTGTGAAATATACATTGAAAAAATAATTAAGAATTATATCCACCCCACAAAATTTTTACAAGGATGCTCAAGCCTAACAGAAACTGACTGGCAGAATTATAAAATAAAAATAAAATAAAATAAAAAATGAAGTAGAGTAGAATAGAATAGAGTAGAATAGAATAGAATAGAATAGAATAGAATAGAATAGAATAGAATAGAATAGAATAGAATAGAATAGAATAGAATAGAATAGAATAGAATAGAATAGAATAGAATAGAATAGAATAGAACTCTTTCTTGGCCAAGTGTGACTGGACACACAAGGAATTTGTCTTGGTGCAAATGCTCTCAGTGTACATAAAAGAAAGATACATTCATCAAGAGTCGAGAATCATAAGGTACAACACTTAATGATAGTCAAAGGGAACAATAAGCAATCAAATCATCCTAGGAAACAGTCAATATAAATCATAAGGATACAAGCGACAAAGTTACAATCATACAGTCACAAGTGGGAGGGGATGGGTGATAAGATGTGATGAGAAGGTTAATAGTAATTGTAGTGCAGACTTTGTAAATAGTTGGACAGTGTTGAGGAAATTATTTGTTTAGCAGAGTGATGGCATTCAGGAAAAAACTGTCCTTGTGACTACTTGTTCTGGTGTACAGTGCTCTATAGCGTCATTTTGAGGGAAGGAGTTGAAACAGTTCATGTCCGGGATGTGAGGGGTCTGAAAATATTTTCACAGGAAAGGAGAAAAATTGAGAAATATTTTGAATGAATATTTTGAAATACATTTGGCTGGCCCTGCTTGCAAAGCAGGAAATAAAAGTCCTCTCCTTCCTTAAATCTGATTTGCAAAATAACTTAACATTATTTATAAATTGCCTTAACAGCTGTTGTGGTGATATGGTTATGTAATGCTTAGAGCAATTTTACCTAATGTAGTGTCTTCCAACATGTCAGACTTCCTTGTGAGGCTGACTAGTCTACTGAAATGATGGCACTTGCTTCATGGTATAGTTCATGACCACCATTGAGCCCAACATTTCTGTTGCTGAATGAGACAATTGTTAAGTGAATTTTGTGCCATTTTACGACCTTTCTTGCCACAGTTGTTAAGTGAATCACTGTAGTTGTTAAATCATGGTTGTTAAGTGAATCTGGCTTCTCCATTGCTTGTCAGAAGGTCACAAACCTTGGGACACTGCAACCGTCATAAATATGAGTCAGTTGCCAAGCAGCCAATTTTTTATCACATGATCATGGAGATGCTGCAATAGTCGTAAGTATGAAAAATTGTCAAAAGTCACTTTTTTCAGCGCTGTTGTAACTTTGAACTCACTAAATGAACTGTTGTAAGTCGAGGACTACTTGTATATGTAGACCAGTGTTTCTTAACCTAGGCAACTTGAAGATGTGTAGACTTCAACTCTTAGAATTCCCCAGCCAAATTTACACATCCTCAAGTTGCCCAGATGGAAAAATAACAATTTAGAGAAATAATTTTCTGTGAAGGCCAGGTAAGAGATTTGCCCTGGGAAAACTCTCTGAAACTGAAGTTGCTGTAGAAGTGGTTTGGCTTTGCCTTCTTTCCTGATTTTTAAAAACCATTTAGTCTAGTTTCCTAGGATTTGCTAATGGTCTAAAATCTTTCTTATTATTGGGCATTTCTATGAATTATATACAGTACATTTGAATAGAAGACAGCAATGCATGTAAATCAGGATTAAGGCAAATCTCATGCCTGATTTTGAAGTTCCAATGTCAAGAGTTTAAAAGAAGCAGAAACCTCTGCTAACTGGGCTAAAGCAGGAGAGAGAGACCCTCCCTAAGGCACCATCGGGAAAGGGCCTTCCAGGTGGCATCATAGATGCACCTTGTAGAAGGTTTGCGAGATGCCAGGATAGTGATGATAACCCTTTCTGGAAGATCAGCCTCCTCTAGCCGCTGCCATTCAAGTGCCACACGGTCAGCTTGAGCTACTGAGGCTCTGGATGGAACAGAATCCCCTGATGAAGGGAGATGAGATGGTCTGGGATCCTCCAAGGAGAAGCCACCGATAGGTTGACCAGGTCCGCAAACCAGGGCCTCCTTGGCCAATAGGGAGCCAGGAGGAGGAGCTCCGCTCGTTCCTCCAACATCTTCCGAATTATTGCCAGAATGATGGGAAGTGGGAGAAAGGCGTAGAGGAGACCTTTGGGCCATCTGCACCAAAGAGCATCAGGCCCCTCCGCTCCCTGGCAAGGAAACCTGGTGAAGAATCTGGTGAACTGGACATTTTGAGGAGTGGAGAAGAGATCCACTTCCGGCATTCCGAATCTTAGGGAAAGGTCCCTGAATAGAGACGGAAGAATGGACCATTCTGCCTGGTCGACTAGGCTCCTGCTGAGCCAGTCAGCCTGGGGGTTGTTGACCCCGGAGATGTGGTCTGCCGAGATCGACAACAGGTGTTTCTCTGCCCATTACCCCAACTATAGAGCTTCTCCCAAGAGGGCTCTGGACCTCGTCCCCCCTTGCTGGTTGAAATGAACCATTGTGGCCATGTTTTCTGAAGGACTAGAACATGAGAGCCGGTCACTGGGTACCTGAAATGCTTGAGAGCTAGAAAAATGGCTCTGAGCTCTAGCCAATTTATGGGAAGAGTCTGCTCTGATCTGGACCAAATGCCCTGAGCTATCCGGCCCTGCATATGGGAACCCCAACCAAGGAGGCTGGCATCTCTAGCCCATCTGGGACCCTGAACAAAAGTCCCTTCCAGATTAACGGGGAACGCCACCAATTGAGAGATCTCTGTATTTGTGGTGGGAGAGGGACCTTGATGGATGAATGTCTGATTCCTGCTGGTTGGTAGGGAAGCAGGAACCATTGGAGTGGACAGGAGTGGAAAAATCCATAGTTCTGGAGGTATGACAGGGTAATTTGCAGATCCCGATGGGCTGCATGGGTGGAGGAGGACAGAATCAAAATGTTGTCCAAGTAGCACTGGATCCTCACTGGAACAGAACACAGAGATGCCATCAATGCTGCCAGAACCTTCGTGAAGACACTTGAAGCCGATAAGAGGCCAAAGGGAAGTACTCGATACTGGTAATGGGTATTCTGATAACAGAAATGGAGAAACTGGTGATGATGAGGCCAAATGGGGATGTGGAGGAGAGCCTCTGTGAGATCAATGGAAGAACAGAGATCGCCCTCCCGAACGTTCTCTTAAAATAGAATGCAGAGTCTGCTTTTTAAGCCGCCTGTATTTTACAAATTGGTTGAGAAATTTTAGATCAAGGATGGCTCACAACCCCCCTGAGGCTTTGGTAATGATGAAAAGGTGAGAGTAAAGCCCACGTCCCCGTTGAGAGGAGGGAACAGGTTGAATAGCTCTGATTTCAAGAAGGCGCTGAATGGCCTGATTTATGAGGGCTTGCCTTGACATGTCCCGAGAGACAGGACAGATAAAAAAAAATTGGATGGGTGGGTGGGTGGCGTTAGGAAGTCCAATTGTAACCCAGACCTAATAGTGCTGAGCACCCAGGCGTCCATCGTTGACTCCTCCCATTTGGAGGCAAAGAAGGCTAAGTGACCTCCAATGGGTGGGGAGAACAAGGGTTTACTTAGAGCGATGGAAGGAATGACCCCTGAAAGGGCCGTTTACCAGTAGAAGGTTGTTGCCTGCCAGATGCTTCCACACGTTGGTCTTGGCATTGGGAGTATGGCCTCTGAGAACGGGGGAAGC
Source organism: Emydocephalus ijimae (assembly GCA_004319985.1). NCBI lineage: Eukaryota > Metazoa > Chordata > Lepidosauria > Squamata > Elapidae > Emydocephalus > Emydocephalus ijimae. The sequence continues at coordinate 16,459 of BHEV01020019.1, read as the reverse complement.
GAGATAAGGTCTCTGCTCAAAAGGCAGGAGGGCATAAGGAGCTGGGCAATAATCGGATTTCTTCCCAGAGGAAGAGAGAATTTTACATTTATCTCTGGTTTCGATGAGATAAAGTCCCAGAGCATCACCAAAAAGTGTATCGCCTGCAAATGGAACTGAAGCCAGCTTTCATTTTTGGTGTAACTCTGCCTGCCAATTTCTGAGCCATAACAGTCTTCTTGCTGCTACTGAAGATGCCATGGCCTTGGATGCAAATTTGCATTGAGAGTGGCATCTGCAGTGAATTCCGCTGCTGCGATAATCTTATTAAGGTCTTGGTGAGACCGAAGGTCAGAAGCAGGCAATCTATTCTGGAGTTGGCACAGCCATCATATGGATGCCCTTGTGAAAAAGGATGCTGCCGTTGAAGCCCGAACAGCCCATGCAGCGGCCTGGTGATTGAGCTGGAGAGCCTGTTTGGAACGTTTATCATCTGGTTTCAGGATATCTTTTGACTCCGTGGGAGTGCCAGAAGATGAGAATGTGGCCAGAACCGGAATGTCAAAAGAAGGCACTGCCAGGGCATTGTCCAGAGCTGTGCTGACATTGTAGAAATGCTTATCCAGAGAAGATGGGTGAGGACCTGCTGAAGGGGAAGTGCACTATTCTTTGATCATGTCCAGGAACAAAATGGGAGAAGGCAAAACCTCTGCATGCACTACAGGCTTGGAGAAGAGCGAGTCCCCTTGGCTAGAGGGATTTCCTTGTGGCTCAGGAGCCATGTCCTCTGGTGACAGCTTGGCAGTGACCAAAGCCTTGCTGAGTAATGGCCTGAAGAGAATAGGTTTGAAGTCCAATGCAGAGGATGTCTGTTCTGGGCAAGAATCCTCTTCCTCTGAAAGATTTTGGTCATAAATCTTGCCCTCTTCACACTCTGAATGAGAGGAGTAACTGTGTTCAGATGGTGAAGCCCTTCCCTCCTCATCAACCTCCTCCCATTTTTAGAGAAAAATGGACCCTGAGGTCCTGGGGCCTGTATAAATCAGGGTGATGAGGCAATGAACTTATAGGTTGAGAAGGGAGAAAGGCCTGAACCCTTTCCAGAGGTCGAAGAATTTGCTTGAAGCCTTCAGCCAATCCCTGCCTAATGGCCAATGAGACAACATCTTGGATATCCCCTGGTCTATGCTCAAAGGTAGAGGCCGAAGGCCAAAGGCCCGCTGCTGTGGGAGTGAAGGTGGCTTCAGGCCTAGATTGAGGAGAGGTTCGAGGCCTGGAGGGAGGGGGAGGAGCATAGGGCCCAGAAGCCTGTTGGAAATAAGGCCCAGATCTTCTGAGATCCTGAGGATCAGATTGTACTGCAGAAGCCTAGGAGACCAGGATGGAGGATAGAAAGGTTCATAAATAATTTCTCCTCCCCTGGGAGGGCTTGGCTGGGGCCCACAGGTATCACCTGAAACATGCTGCAATTACACTCTTTTCTGTTGAATAGTTCTGTTGAACTGCCTCTCTAGGGCTGCTTGCCTGCGGTTCTCTGCCCTCAACTGAGCCTGAGTTGCCTTCTTAGGGGCTAGAGCCTTAGCTCTGATTTTAGCAGCCACCTCCCTCTGGACTGATTGGGTGTGTTGCCTACGCCCTTTTCCCTTATTGGGCTTAAGAGACTGTTCCACCCGGGGGGGGGGGAGCTCTGCCTGAGCCCTATCTTGTTCCATTTGTAGAATAAAGGCTCTTGCGATGGAAAGATACTGTTTGGAAATTTTTTGTATTAAGCCCCTTAGGGTATAAATTGGCCCGGGCTTACAAAAAGGCTTCAATCCAAGATGGCCGCTGACTATGGGAACAGGCTCCGAGATTGAAGAATCGCTCCTTAGGCTATAAAGAACCCTGAGTGAAGTCAGCAAAGGAAAGGGCAGCCTCCGGCCACACGATCAGCTGGCTGACACTGTTATCGGTTTGCCGATCTCTTTTTATGACCGCTCAAACGGCAGGCATGGGGAAGGTCTACAGACGCTGCCCAACTTGCCTGAACAGCGCTCAGGCAATGCTGCTCCCAACGTTGCAGGAGAGAGAGTCCTGCTCTCCTGGAAGAGCAGCTGTCCTAATCCCTGAGAGCTGCTTGAAGCGAGGAAAAAAAGTACTGAAGATCGCTGGTGAGTGCTATCTAACAGAACGCTTTGAGAGATACAGCTACTGACTGAAAGGAGCTGAGTCAAAAGCCGGGGTCTCTCCCAGGGGCTGGCTTTTATATCTTAGTACAGACTCAGCTAAATGACATCATGGGAAGGAGTCAACCCATCCTGGGCTCTCGATGCAGCATGGAGGAGAATGGAGATTTTACAGTATCCTTCCCCTGCCATGCCCACCAAGCTACACCACACCCACCAAGCCATGCCCACAGAACTATAGTAAAAAATGTGAATCCCACCACTGGTCATATGCTATTTATAACGAAATATCTGAACTGCCTGTCAATTTGCTTTGGGGGCACAATTTAAAAGACTGGTATTGAACTTTGAAGCCATAAACAACTTAGGCCTCCATCTCCTAAGCCAAGCTACTTAAGATCAACAAGAGAACCTTTTGCCAGAAGTGCAGCTGTGTGTTCTGGGGAAAAGTATCTTTGGCTTAGACTTTGCCAGTAGGAAAACAGCAAAGACCCGTCTTTTTTCACCAGGTTTTAATTCTCTTAATTGATTTTTATGGCATTGATTTTATTGTCATTGTTCACATTATGCATTTAGTTTTAATTGTTCTAATTACTTTAAGCTGCTGCCTTGAGTGCATGCATAAGCAGAAAGGCAAGGCGTAAATCCAAATAAATGAAAACAAACAAATTAAAAAAAACATTGCCAATCGAAGGCTTCAATCAGTGGAAAGGGGAAAGGAGCATTTTCCGCCTCTCCTCCAAAAACATCTATGCTTCTCTTTGAAGCAGAAAGGGGATGAAAGATACCTACTGTACTACAGTGGAAGAAAAAGAAGCAGCAACACCCACATGCACATGCAATATTAAAATTTACCTTTAATGATCTATGTTTCATGCACCAGCTGAACAAGTCGTCCCCAACTTCAGTCTCTTTCTGAAGACTGAATAATAATAATACGATTGTATTATTATTTAGATCATCCCCAATCAATACATTGATAAAATGGAGACTACCAGGTTGGGGGAAGCTGAGCGAATGGATAGGCCATTAAAAACAGCAGTGCCATTAATGCTTTTGGTGAAAGCTAACTTAATATCTAAAAAGTCCTCTAAAACATTAATAAAAATATATCATTTGGTTTAATGGTTTAGAAAAATGTATGTGGAATTTTATTAAGTACTTTATGCAGGCAATATTTTCAGAACACTTGAGATATATGTCCCACAATATTCCCATGTTAGAGTAATTCTATAATAGGCAATTTTCAACAAATAAAATATATTACTAATTAAACAAGCAGGGAGCCGAGTCCTGTAATATGAACTATGGATATTAATAATGGTAGCTCCTGAATTCTGTTAATAATGCTACTTTTGTTTTGTTGTGTACATTTTAATTAATGTCATTAATTAATATGAAAAATAAAAACAGAGAAAATCAGCTCAGATTTTGGATTCCACTCTAAACTGAGTAATATTGTTTTATATGTGTGCTCAGTTAGATAATTATAGTTCAACGATGATCAACCCTTTCGACCAGAACATTGGGTTTCATTTTTAAAATAAATTACCAACATTGTTAACAGAGAACCCTTATGTTATTTGACTGGGCTGTTTAAAAGAGAGTGTGGAACATGTGAATATAGAATTTAAATTGATTGTATCATGAATGATTAAAAAAAGGTATTCCATAAAAATGAAAAATAACAGCACTACATAATCTATGAATTAATAACAAGCTTTATATTGCTTATTTCCTTAACACATTCTGTAAGAGGCCAATGGAATTCAGACAAAGGTTATGCAAAAGTATTCTTTACTAATAGGGTTTAATCCCTTGCATCTATTTTTGTTAAAGTTACGATGGTCATGCCAAAGAAGTTTTTCAAAAGGCAATTGGACGTTCTTGGGTTTTTTCCTTGAAAACATTTTGTTTCTCATCCAAGAAACTTCTTTAGTTCTGGCTGAATGGTGTGGAATGGAAGGATTTATATCAGTTACCTGGTCATTAGCACTCTGAAGGATAGTCATTAACTCTCTAAGAATTGTTTAGATGTCTCAACGATCAAATTATTGCTAAGGAATATAAATCCTGCCATTCTTTACCATTCAGCCAGAACTGAAGAAGCTTCTTGGAAGAGAAGCAAAAAGTGTTCAAGGAAAAAAAAAAAACCTCAAAGAAAGCCCAGTTGCCTTTTGAAAAGCATCTTTGGGACAAGCATGACTTGAATTATTGAGAATCTCCATTGACATTATGATGGTGGGTTTATGCTTTTTTAAAAAAAATTCTCACTCATACTTTTTATCAAAGAAAAAAGAATGACTACATTTATAAAAATTAGACATTGATTAAATAATTTATATTTGAGTAAATTTTGACTGTTTCATCAATTTAATATAAATGTGTAAATTATTCAAACCTTAATTTAAGTGTTCTGAGATTCCAGAATATAAAAATAGTATATATAATTGTACAAATAAGAAATACATCTTCAACATCTGCTTTTTAAAACTCCTTTTACAGTAACATACTAAAACTAAGAACATCTCTCAAATTGTAAAGTACCGCAAAAGTCAGCACAAATTAAATTCACAATCTCTCAACAACTAAATTGGTCCCTAACAATTTATCAAGAAAAGCTCCCCTGCTACCAGATTACTAGAGAAGGAAAGGTAAAAGATGATTGCTGAGAAATTCATTTCAAGCATAAATCTGAACTCTTAACTTTTGTAGAAGAACAAACTAAACCTTTCTTCTACAGAAGATTAGGAACCCTTTCTGTGACTTAGTTAGAAATTCATCAGGAAAAATAATACATTTAAAAACAAGAGGAAAAACAAGCAAAACTAAATCAGGGAGAACAACAATATATTTATACAAGAAAATATTTTCCTTGAAAGTCTGGAGGGAAAAATGTGAATAATACCCAATTCTGGTCGTAGCCAAATTGTGTCTCTCCAGATTTCTGATCACAATCCTGCATGCATATAAATTTCACTGAATTCAACAATATTTGACACCTAAACAGGCCAGATAGACCATAACTTTCACACTTGTACATGGAAATAAAAGTAAGCACTTCTAAACATACAAACTCGTCATGCCATAGTACTACACAGTCCAGATTTCTAAAGCAAGTTAACATATTCTTCTTCCCCCTTAACCTCTCTTTTCCCTGAGCCACTTAACTTTCCCCCTTCATCTCTTCAACCTCGATGAAAGAGTTGAACAAGAATTTGAACATGCTTCAAACGAGTTAACCTTCACTGAGTTAAATATTGCTGCCAATTAGTTATTTCATCACCATTTGGAGGAAATTTGCTGGCAGTGGAGCAGTCTGAAGAAGCAGGCTGCAAATTGGTTAGTGTAAAACTTAATTGTCCCTGTCATGAATCCTTAGCAAAGATATGATGAGCTCTATTTTCTGTTAGAGATTTTAGACACTGATTTATTTAGTACTTCCTACATAAACAATCTAGTCCAGGGGTGTCAAACTTGATTTCATTGAGGGCCGCGTCAAGGTTGTGTTTGATTTTGGGGGGCTGGGGTGAGCATGGCCAAGGTGGGGATGGCCAAGGTGGAGGTGGTCACTCATGTCGGGGGGGTGCCTGTGGTGGCCCGAGCGCACTGCCAGCAAAAATGGGCTCCCAAGCTCCGTTTTCAGCTGTGACTGTCTTCTGCAGCTCCCTGACAGCAAAAATGGAGCGAGGGTGGGTGGGGGCTGCCTTGAACTCCATTTCCTCTGGCAGGAGGCCATCATGGCTGAAAATGAGTCTGGGAGGGACCTGCATGGCCCTCCTGAGCTCCATTTTTGCTGGCAGAGGCACTGCAGGCCAGTCCTTCACTGTTTCCAGGCCGGCCCCATGGGCCAGATCTAAGCACACCATGGGCCGGATCTGGCTCGCAGGCATTGAATTGACATGCCTGGTCTAGTCAGTTTAGATCAGTGTTTCTCAACCTTGGCAACAAGACTTCAATTCCCAACATTCAGGCTCAAGAATTCTGGGAGTTGAAGTCCAGGTATCTTAAAGTTACTAAGGTTGAGAAAGATTGGTTTAAATGTCTTAAAATGTTTTTTCAAATCTTCCTGTATTTTTCTATATGTAAGAATTTAGATGAAGAAGGAAAGAAAGGAATGATGAAAAATGTATAGATGATACAATGGGTTTTTTTAAAACCACAGAAAACTAAAGTAAAATTCTAAGCTTTGAGACATTGGCAAAATGGATTGTAAATAACAAATAAATGAAATTTAGCAAGGAGAAATACAAAGTTCTTAAGAAATAAACATAAAATGTGCAAGTTAAGAATGGGTGACACTGTTACCATTTAGGAGTAGCACTTGTCAAAAAGATCTTGGAAAGTGGTGGACTGCAAACAGAGTAAGGGCCAAAAGAATGATTTGGATCTGAATGACATTTAGGCTGAATAAAAAGAAATGTAATTTTCAAAAAAAAAAAATATGTCAGGTTCAGGTCATGGAAAGCCAATTTTTCTGCTCTTTTGTGATTTGGGCAGACATCCCATTGAGTACTATCACTTTAAGAAGAATTCATCAAAATTGGAATGGGTTCAGAAAAGGACAATAAAGATGGGCTATCCTAGGGAAGAGGACATGATTTATTCCCCATAGCACTTGAGGGCATGACAAGATGTCATAGGTGAAAGCTCATCAGAGGGAGATCCAACGCGGAACTATCGAGAAATTACCTGACTATGAAAACAATCAATTGAACAGCTTGCCACCCAGAGTTGTGAGTATTTTATCGCTGGACGTTTTCAAGGCAAGATTGGACAACCATTTGTCCATGATGGACAAGGCAGAGGTCTTCAAACTTGGCAACTTTAAGACTTGTGGACTTCAACTCCCAACATTCTCTAGCATAGCTGGCTGGAGAATGCTGGGAGTTGAAGTGCATAAGTCTTAAAGTTGCCAACTTTGGGGACTCCTGGTATAAGGATTCCTGCTTTGGGCCGGAAGTTAGACTAGAAAACCTTCAAGGTCCTTTCCAGCCCTAGGATTCTATGACGATCTTAGGGCTTGAAACTAAGCCCTGTGAGAGGAAAAATAAAGAGCTCAGTATGTTTAATCTTGAGAAGAGCTGAATAAAGGGGACACAATCACATTTCCAAATATCTGAAAGGACACCACAGAGAAGAAGCCCATTATCTCTCATGCCAACGTGCAAGACATGGAATAATGGATTTAAGTCACAGGAGGACAGATTGCCATTGAATGTTTCTGAGAAGTTTGACACTCAAATCAATTATCTAGACAGGTGCTTGGCTCTCCACCGGAGGTGTTCAAATGGAGGCTAGACAGCCATTTGTCTGGGATGTTTTAATTTGGATTCTTGCACTGAGCAGAGGCTTGGAGTCAATGATTAAATGGCCTCTTCCAACTTTTAAGTTTCTGTGATTTTTACAGCTTCTGCATACCAGTGATGATATTCAGCCAGTTCACCCATCTGAACTGACATTTACAAGAAGCAAAATTAATTCTGTGATTTTGGACCTGAAGAATTCATTGCCTACATACATTACATATTGTTCCAGGGCACAGAAATAAATTACTTACTTAATAAGAGCACATAACACTCTTTTTTCATACGCTGGCTTTTAAGGTTGAAAGCAAAATGGCTGATAGCTAAATATCAATCATGGAACCCAAAGAACTTTATTACTAGGCAGATTCTCTTCTATGATGGAATTCACCCAGTACAAGGTATTCTCGGATTTCTTGTTTGTTGTGTTCTTGTAAAGTATAAATACACAAAATGACTTTCAGGTCTCGCCCTGTGTGTTCTGAACCCATCAGCTGTACAGAGCTTCATCTGGTGCCTGTGGAGAACAGAAACAATCCCAGGGCCAGGATTTCTTGAAGAAAGGGTGGGAGTCGGCATGCATGAGAGAGGGAAAAACAAAAATGTTGGCTCCAAAATGCTAAAACATTGATGGAGTTCATTCCTAGATTTGGCTCAATAAACAAACACATTGAAATGCACTCTCTTAAAATAATGGAATTTAGTACTCTAACAGCACCCTCTGGGGAAAAAAATGCAAAGAGAAGCCCAAGAGTTAAGATGTTAGCTAGGAAACAAATGATCTCAGTCTGGATGTTTGGCACTATATTTGCACGTGTTCATATACTCGGAGCCCAGTTTTGCACATGTCAGCTCCCATGTACACAATATGGCCCTGGGAAAAAGGATTAAATCCAAAGATATCTGTAAAGAAAATGGAACATTCTGCGGTTCACCAAGCAGAGCCAAGGGAAGACAATTGACACAAGATCCTTCTGTTAAGGCAGGGACTCCAGAGAGGAACTAGCAGTCCCAGTTCTGTGTTCCTAGATGCCTTAGAATCAAGCAATCAACATCCAATTGTAAATCAGTTTCTCAGACATGGTCTGTACTTTTGTTCTTCCAATTGAATTATCTCTTTTAGGGTTCAGATACCTCTCTGAAATAAAAAACCATCTCTCCCAATTCCTAGCTCTTCCCCTTCAGAACAGACAAATGTCAGACCCTTAATTTCTATGGTATCATCACATAGTTGCAAGGTTCCGATTGAATTTGAAGACCAGTTAACAAAAAGATCACACATATCAACTCCCTATCCTGTTTCCTGACCATATAGCATACCTGGAGTCTTGCTGAGAGATTTTAATATAATTGATAACGCACTAATTTTGTGATCTGGCAACTCTAATGAGAACCATTTATTTCTTCTTTTTATCCTACTATCACAGCGCCTTTTTACTGACCCTTCGATAAAGCTTGACCCCAATTTAGTTGATGGGGAACACTGAACAGAGATTTGCAAATGGCAGCATGGTAGGTAAAATCAGTGACAAAACATTAATTAGATGAAGGGTAAGGTTGCTTCCCCACCACTTTAGCTTTTAGCTTCTTGGCATGCTTCCTAAGTAAATATTGGGTTGCAATATTGTCCCATTTTTGTTTTCTATGATTATTCAGGTGGCCTTTGTGTGGCCCTAAAGCATTCAGCGATGTAAAGATGATATTGGAAAAAAGATGCTTTGATTTATTGTTCCAGCATTCAATTTATTGTTCATATTGTTGATTTAAAATAACCTTAAAAATGTAAAAGCCAGGAGGAGGGGGAAGGATTTGGTTAAGTGCTGAAGACAGTATCTATGCTTGGATGACATTGATGGATGAGCAAGAGAAAAGCAACCGATGAAATGTGTGTATGTCACATGCCATATATTTGTATCCAATGTCAGAATTCAAATACAAAAGGCCAGAGTTTGTCTGTGATGCACAACTTGTCAGTTTTTCTCAACTTATTGGTTTGTAGAAGATGCCTACGGGTATGCAGGTATACTGCCTATCCCCGAGTTGAAACATGATCTACTAAATGCCACAGGAAAAGGGAGGAAAAGTGAACTGAAAAGCAAATTCCGAGAAGATGCCAAAATGATAAAAAGCTTCAACATTAAGAAAAATATGTTCAAAAACAGGCACAGTTCTTGAGGAAGGCCGATGAACTTGTTGTGGAGAAACATATGGAATACTGTTTTGCATTAGAAATAGTCAAAGCAAGCAGATAGCTGATATGGGAGTATTTAGACACAAGGGATCAGATTTACCTGAAGCTTAATCAAATTAATTCTTTCAGAATGTAAAGACTACTATAGTGCAAAATACACAGGTTGCTAATTGGGCTGTGAAAGTTTACATACAATCTAAATATAGTTTGCACTTGTGAAATCATCAGCGCGTACATATTAATCAAGCATGGTAAATATAGTATTTCCGCAAAGATATTCTTGGCTCGTATTAACAAACAAGAACAGTGCCAAGAAGGTGTGTGAGGTAGAGTGCACAGCTTAATTTAAGACCCAGGTCCTATTCTGTTTGCCTTATATGTGAGAATAAAAAGATAGAGATCCAGGATTCTTTTTATGAGGAACCTATGAAGGTTTGCCAATAAATTTTAAATAAATATACCAAAGACAAAAATAGCATGAATAAAAAAACATTTCCTCCCTGAAACTGAAGAAAGAGGAGGATGCATTTTTTTTTTAAAAAAGGTGCAGTAACAATTAGGATGACCAACCAAATGCAACCATCTTTGGATGGTTATCCTATCTTATTCTGAAAATTAGGCTTAGTGACTTCCTGAGTGAGAAATCATTTGGAAGTGGGGAAAGTGCATTTCCCAAAAGTAGAAATACAGCAGAAAAACCCTCACTCCTATAGAAAAGGCTGGGCTATTTAGACATCTAAAGGGATAAGCCAGCTGAGATCTAGTAAGGCACTTAAAGTGGATGCCATTTCTCCCTGAATAAGTGATGAGCCCCAATCCTGGCCTCACTTTTTACATAAGCCAGCAGCTGAACTAACTTCCTGAAGGTTAGGTCCCAGCTATAAGTGTTCTTATTTTTCAGAGGCAACAGATTCCCTGCCAATTATAACCAATGGTGCCATCACTAAAATCTAGGCTGAACATCAATGGACTTGGAAAGGATCCTGCCAGAAAACCAAGCTGCATTAATAGCTGTCACAGAATAGAATAGAATAGAATAGAATAGAATAGAATAGAATAGAATAGAATAGAATAGAATAGAATAGAATAGTTGGAAGGCACCTTGGAGGTCTTCTAGTCCAACCCTGTTCAGGCAGGAAACCCTATATCATTTCAGACAAACGGTTGACCAATCTCTTCTTAAAAACTTACAGTGTTGGAGAATTCACAACTTCTAATGGCAAGTTGTTCCACTGGTTAATTGTTCTAACTGTCTTCTTAGTTCTAAGTTGCTCCTCTCCTTGATTAGTTTCCATCCACTGCGTCTTATCCTGCCCTCAGGTGCTTTGGAGAATAGCTTAAAATAGTTTTAAGTCATTAGAATTGATTGGCAACTAATATTAAGTCCTCCAGTGAAAAAGCATACTGAAAAGCTCCGGTCTGATCTATATGTAGCTTTTGTCAATATCAATGAATCAATACCACATATAAACTAAAAGATAAAGTTGCTTCCTGTAATTTTAACATTAAATTACTTTGAAATTTAACTACAAATTATATTATTAATTATAATTGTTCAGTCGCACAGTCAGCCAGAATTAAAGTCAGTCATTAATCAAAACACTCTCTTAGACCAAGTCCATAAGTCTTAAAGTTGCCAAGGTTGGAGACCCCTGTCTTAGACAACATATGAAAATACATTACAAAGTTTCCTTACAGTCCTGTTCTGAAATCAATACATGAATGTTGCAGGAAGAGGGAAAAAATCCCGAATTTTTCTTTGTTGTCTTGAATTTGATTTTTGAAAAATAATTATCCCCACAATTTGGGAGTCATTATTTCATTTCATTTTTAATACACAGCTTAAAATATAAATATTGCATAAGGCAGAAAGAAAGGGAGACACAAGTCATGTAGAAGTAACTATGGGTTTTTCTTCCTTTTTTTGGCCAAGAAATAATTGGCTGGATTTTATTATCATAGGCCAACATTTATTCACAGATTTTTAGTTTCTGGAGTTACATAACACATTGTCAAGATGTTCATAGGATTTTGCCTCCAGAAAAGCGTACTTAAGTAAATTTCATCAACTCGGTGCTCCAAATAACTCTTCCAAATCAAGAAAATTAATTTTGTCACAAGCCTAAGGAAGGAGATTCAACTTCAAACTTTTTTCTGATTATAACATTATATTGCCACTAATGTCTCCATACTGAGATGAGCTGCCAATAATGTGACAAATAAAAGGCAAATGCAATTTTTTTAAAAAATTAATGGGCAGGGCAAGATTACACAGGAATAGCACACATATTGCTTAGCTTTGTGGATCTTTGTGCCTGCAGAAATGGGTGCCAATAAAACAGAACTCTATATGGAGAACTGTAATATACATTAAGTAGTTCTCACTCACTGCAACAGTAAAATTGGGACTGGAATTTCTGTTGCTAAGTGACACAATCATAAAGCACAATGTCCTGTAACTGTGCTGCAGCAATTCCGGAACTTCTGATTGTCATCATTAAGCAAAACACAGTGGATTGTTAAGTGAGGACTTAAAGTGGCTGCTATTTGCAGCCTCCTGCTGGCATCCCCACTGATTTGCAGGGGACTGGCAAAATGATGTTCATGTGATTGCAGGAAGTTGCAACAACATAACCGCTGGGGGAGAGGTCATAAGTAATAGTACAACACCATCATAAGTTTGAATGGTCACTGAATGAATGGTCGTTAAGCAAGAACCATCTGTAGCAAGAGAAATATCTAAAGCAGGGATTCCCAACTCCCGAGCCATGGATTGGTACCGGTCCTTGACCTGTTAGGAATTGGGCCGTGCAAGCGGCAAGCAAGCAAGCAAGCACACACGTGGGATGTAAGTTGCATGGGAAACTATTCCCCTGTCCTCCCCCCAAATTTTCTTCCAAAACTGGTTCCTCATGCCAGAAAGGTTGGGGGGTCACTGATCTAAATATGATTTTTTTTAAAAAAACCCACATCAAGATGATAGCCATGACAGTGTGATTGAAACAGCCCATTTTTCCTGTGCGACCCTGATTTCAGCAAAATTCATATTTTGATGTGTGGATTGAAGATTTCCTATGAGTGGTGTGGTGGCCTAGAGATGGAGCTCTTGCCTCACAATCAGGAGGCTGTGAGTTCGATCCTCAGTAGAGGCAGCTATTTTTGTTGTGGCCTACCAACTGTAAGTGGAGTTGGCGACAGAATCAAATGATGAGGAACTTGGGGAGGAACTTGGGCTGGTCCTGGAGTCTGGAGAAAGCTCTAATGGAGGCTCTGCATCGGACACAGAGATAATAGAGCCAGAGCCGTCCAACATTTCCCAGCCAACAAAGAGGCAGCTGCCTTTGGAGGCTGATATAGAGTGAGGAAGAAAAACAGCTGAGGCCTGTTCCAGATGCACATATGCACAGAGCTGTTAGGAGAGGGAAACAGTGAAGATTAAGGAGTCAATTCAGGAAGCAAAGCACACATAGACACTGAATGGCCCCTCCCTGGCTGGGGAATAAATAGAAGAAAAGGGGAGTGGTTATTGTAGGAGACAACAGTTAGTATTGCTGAAGAGTTTGCTCACTGTATTTCATGCCACTGAGACTGCTTGCCAGAACTTTATTTGCAGCCTTTCTGCTGGGAGCTCAGGGCCTTGCAATTATCGCAAGGAACTGATAAAGTCTGTTACTGCAGTTAACTCTTTGAAGGGCTGTTGCCTGGACTTTTCAGTGGGTGAATGCCATTAACTCACAAAAGGGAAATAAAGAGGGGTTTTTCATGATAAGGAGTTTGTTTCTTGCTTCTGCGAAGGCTAGGTCAAAACAATTTCTCTCTCTGGGCACAATGAGAATATATCTGCTGAACAAAACTCCACACAGGCGACAGGAAGGGTATCTAGCCAGTAAACACTCTGCTAGCTCCATTCAGTTGCCCAGGCTCCACCCCACAAGAGGGTTAAAAGATATGATGATGATTGAAGATTTCCTTCTGCAGTTTCTAATCCTTCCAAACCCCACTAATTTACTTTTCCTTTCCTTCAAATAAGAAGCAAACAGGACATTCCCTGGCTGGATTCCTTTCTGTGCAGCTACATGCAATGTATAGATCTGGCTAGGAGAATTTAGAAGTACAGCTAGTCCTCAACTTACGACCACAATGGAACCCAATTTTTCTGTTGCTAAGCAACACAGTTGTTCAGTGAGGCTTGTCACATTTTACAACCTTTCTTGCCACCATTGTTAAGCGAATCACTGCAGTTAAGTTAGTAACACAGTTGTTCATTGAATCTGTTTCCCCCATTGACTCTGCTTGTCAGAAGGTTGCAAAAGGTGATCACACAACCCTGAAACACTACAATCATCTGGAATATCGGACAGTTGCCAAGAATCTGAATTTTGATCCCATGACCATGGGAATGTTGCAATAGTTGTAAAATGGACACTTTTTTCAGTGCTGTTGTAACTTTGAACAGTCACTGAACAAACTGTTGTAAGTCAAGGACCACCTGCCCTCTTAAAAAAAGAAATAATGGCTTAGACTAGACAGATGAAGCAAGTCAGTTATACCAGAAATCCTTAATTTTGCTCTTTGCCCTTGTACATCCCATCATCTGCATTAAAAACAAAAACAAAAATATTCAGAGAAAATGACATGCTGTAATGGAAAGAAGAGAACTTTTCAAATTAATTGACAGCCTAATCCTTGGTTCTGTTTTCTCCACAAACGACAGCTATCTACAAATTTGGCACCCAACTGATGTGTTCAGACGGCAGATCTCAGAATCTGAATCTACAGATCAGACAAGGCCAGTTCAGATCCATCTTTATTGGGGTAATTAATCAGGACAAAGCAGCAAAGCAACCTGAGAGAAACTCGAAAGGTAAAGGGTTAGAGTGATAGGCAGTAAGTATATAATAGTAATGTTAAACATGTTAAAAAGCTTCATAGGATAAAATAGGATAAAACTGGAAGTATTAGAATAACTGGCAGTGGATAAATAAAGCACTAATTTTAATTCAAATAACTTTAAAGAAAAAAGCATCCCAAAGAATCCATGCATCTGTGTGAAAGACTAAAAAGGGACGAGAAACATTCTCCTTTTAACAATCCACTTTAAGGACAATCTTATCAACATGAGGGACAATTCGAGCATTTTACAACCTCAGCTTATCCGTGTTAAGTACTGGGCATGGGTCGCAATAACTGGAGACAATTGTTGAACAGTGAACTTCAGCTCTTTATTTGCATTGTGACTAGGATAACAACAACGGTTAACTTTGCCTTATATAGGCATCTTTTGTATGATTCAACCAATAACAAACCAGGAACGCTATCTTTATTAACCAATAGGAACTCTTAGTTAAGGACCAATCAGGTCCGTTATAGCTGACCAATCCTGGTCGAGCTGCCTGATAGCCAATCAGAAGTGCAGGGCCAGAACCCTGCACTTTACCTCAAGCTCAGACCTTTATTGAATTACTGTATACACAACACCCCTTCCCCCTGGTTCCTCAAATCCGGTATGGTCACATAGTCCTTCAAATAGGACGGTTGTCTTTTAAGTCTTTTAGATTTCCGTTTGATTGGCTGATTGCAATCCTGTTGAGGTAGTTCGTTGTTTAGCAGCAATTCTGCTTCAGGTTCAGAGTTTATTTCTTCCTCATTTCCTACATTGTCCTCTATTCCCTGAGGTGCAATTCCTTCCTCTTCTTGCCCCCTTTCTTGCGTGTCACTCCCATCGTCGTTTCCTTCGAACGGATTCCCTGGATCTTCCTCATCTTCCGTGCTCTCCCCCCCCCCAGTTTGGTCATAGGGAATGTGATGATTTGCTGGCGCCAGTCGCGACCGCAATTGGTCGATATGCTGTTTGTACAGTTTATTGTCCAGGCATTCTACTATGTAGGATTTGGGGCCAGTTACGCATACTACCGTCGCTTCTATCCATAAAGGGTGGCCAGATAAGTTCCGTGCATAAATGAGGTCTCCTACCTGGAAAGTGCGACAGCGTCCGCTGGACCCTATGGGTTTCTCTGGTTCATAAGCAGGGTGCAGCCGGTCGAGGTGGGAGCGGAGTCGTCGTCCCATTAGTAATTCCGCGGGAGTTCTCCCGGTAACGCTGTGTGGTGTGATGTGTTGCAAGAAAAGGATTTGGTTCACTTTTTCGTCGATATTATCATAGTCCATTTTTAATAATGTCTTTTTTATATACTGGACCATGCGTTCTGCTCGGCCGTTGGTCGCAGGGTGCACTGGCAAGGTGAGCCCATGGCAGATGCCGCGGTCAGCGAGGTACTGCTCGAATATCAATGCAGTAAACTGTGGTCCGTTATCGGACACTAGGACGTCTGGTAGGCCGTGGGTTGCAAAGAGTCTGCTTAAAATTTTAATCACCGCTTCGGATGTTGTAGTCGTCATACGATGGATCTCCAGCCAATTGGAGTATGCGTCGACTGTGAGTAGGAATGTGTGGCCTCTGGTCGGTCCCGCAAAGTCCAGGTGTATTCGGGACCATGGCCCACGCGGCGTCTCCCATTCTGTAGGGATGGCTCTTGGAGGAGCGTTGCTGGCTTGTTGGCAATTAGGGCACACTTTAACCCACTGTTCGATTTGGCGATCCATTCCCGGCCACCAGGCGTAGCTTCGTGCAAGCACCTTCATGCGCACGAAGCCGGGGTGGCCCTCATGCAAAATTTGCAATAGTGTCCTTCGGAGTAGTTCTGGGATTACGACTCTATCACCCCAGATGATGCAGACCTTCTGCGAGAACAGTTCAGTTTGTCGCGATTTGAATGGTGCGAAGTCATCTGGGACTCGGTCCAATGGCCATCCCCATT
>BHEV01020018.1:0-38304 GCA_004319985.1 Emydocephalus ijimae | reverse complement strand
GCACTTTAAAAGAAGCAAGGAACGGCAGCTTGCTCTCTCTGGCTTTGATGATCCCTAATTACTGGATGTTTTGAAGACTGCATTTTTNACTGTTATTTTGACTATGCTATAAACTCTAAATGGAATAAACTATATTTTTGATAGCACAAGTGTATCTGTTATTTTTACTGTATGTTAACAAACATACAAGCTTATTTCACTCATTTATCTGTATGCCTATCTGACTAATGCTGCACATTCTGTTTAGCTTGTCTCCTTAACACTGGTTATGGGCCCAGGATTAACATTGGTTGGGGAACCCAGACATAACAGGGTTTGTATGTGGAGTCTTGGAGTAGGTCTGTCAATTTAGTTTCATAGTCTTTTCTGTCCATTACTACAGTGGCATTCCCTTTATCTGCTGGGAGGATGATTATGCTGCTGTCTCTTTTCAGGGTTTGTAGCGCTTTAATTTCACTTTGCTGCAAGTTGCTTTTGGGTGGTTTGCTTGTGCATAGGATGTTGCTAACTTGGTGTCTTATTTTATCAGTTTCATGTGTATTTAATTTAGTAGGGTGGATTCTACTGCGCATATGATGGATTCTGTGGAGATTTTTTGGGGTGCTATAGCATAATTGAATCCTTTGGTTTGGACTTCTGTTTTTGTTTTGGTGAGTTCTCTGTTGGAAACATTGTACACTAATTGTTTCAAGTATTGTTGTGAGTTGTTGGGGTTTTTTATATTTATATAAACATCAGCAAACAAAATAGTTATTCAAAATCATTCTTGTACTGGTATGAACTTTGTAAATCTTTCATGTTTCTTTTCAATATCTATTAATCTTTGAGAACATTTGAAATGTTTCCCACCCTTCTTCATTATTACTTAACTGTTCATCAGCATACCATTGGATAGTCATACAGTTTTATCTCATAAATTATTTACTATTAATAAGCAAAATAATTATTCAAAATTCATTCTAATATCTGGTATAAATTTCCTTATAAATCTTTCACGTTTCTTTTCAGTATTTTATCAATCTTTAGAACCAATTCCAATGTTTCCCTCTCTTCTTCATCATTGCATTAATTATAAATAAACATACCATTACATAACAATACAGTTTTATCTCATAGATTATTTACTTATTTCATTTTTAACTCATTACAGTATTCTACTGTCACAGCACTATCTTTTGTACCTTTGCAGAATCCTCACTTTTAACTTAATTTAACCATTGTCTTTGTGTTTTCTTGCTGAGCAAATACCTTTAATCCTAGTACGTTTTCCCTTTTACTTTATTTCCTGTTTTTGTCCCTCATAAGTTCTTTCCCTTTCTATCTTTCCCCCCTTTTTCTCATCCCTTTTTTTATACTCCTCTCTCTAATTTTCCCTTCTGTAGTTTTCTTTTCTGCTTCTCCTTGCTGTTATACTTCTTTTTCAGACTATTTTTCTTTTTGGCTGTTCCCTTGATTTCAAACTTTTACCTCCTTTCTCCCCTTTTCCCCTTATTACCACACTTTGCATTATTTGATCATTGAAAATGGCTTCTTCTTTGTCCCACCCTTCTTGCTCTTGAAGCTTTTCCTTTTGCTTTTCATAGTTCAGGATCTCCATTTCAAAAAAGTTCAAATACGAGGCCAAAGGATCTTCCTCCCCTTTCTACATCTTCTTTCTGTTTTTTAAGACTCATCTTCAATTCCTCCAGGAGTGATGGCATTTTAAACACTTTTGAACAACCACCTGATTGACTTTAAATAAAAACAGAAAAAGAAAGAAAAAACCAATGCCAAAACCTTTTTTTTTAATCACCAAATGATCCCAGACTGTTCCTTCTTGTTTCTTTCCTTTATTTTTCATTTATAATAAATTTTATTTGGGTTTTCACACATACAAAATACAAGTAAAACATCTTTTTTGAAAATAGCATGGTCCTGGGTTGAACTTCTTTGTACAGGCACAAAGCTAAATTTCATGCTCCTTTTTGTATTCTATTCCATATCCTACACTATTTTACATTTTCTATATAGTTTTTCCCCTCTTTTAATTTTCTCAATTTTTTATTTTGATTATTTCATGTCAATTCAAATCATTATATTTATACTTTTGTCTGTTCTGTTTCAATTTCATATTATCTTTTCTCATTAAACAAATTTTCTCCTGTAGTTACTAATTGGAATATGACACCTTTATATCTTTTAATTACATCCATTCAACTCTTATTTAAACTTCAGTATATACCTTAACTTTATGACCTTCAATATAATACATAATACATAACTTCCAATCGAATTCTCCTTGGTACATTCTTATAATACACACTATATTCTTTTTTTAAAAAAAGAAAGATTGTAAATATATGTAATTATAAATCCTCATTCCATTCCAGTTCAGTTCTATCATTAATAATCATTAAAATCTTAACATCTTTAACACTTCTTTTCAATTAAATATCATACTTCCTTAAAAACACATATAATCTCCATAATTAAAATTTTCCCTTATTTCTCTTCACATGTTTTATAAATCATTAAATATACCTTTTGTACATTTATTTATTGACAAGCATTCCACTAAATTACGATAGCTATTTTATCAGACATTTTAATCATACATTGTTTCATATTTTCTAAAATTATTTTGGCTTCTAATATAACCATACTATCTTATGTACCTTTGCAGAATCCTTTTCCATTAAGTTTTCACCATTATCTCTAAATAGGCCCTGTTTCTCTATATATTGCTTCTGGCCTTTATAACTTCCTTTCCTTTCTTTCTTCCCTCTCATCTTCTCCCTCCCCTTTTTACCCCCTTGTCTCTCTAGTTCTAACTCTCTCTTCTGCATTTTCCTCTTCTGTTGCTTTCTGATTTTATACTTATTTTTCACTCTCTTTTTTTTGGTTGTTTTTCCCAATCTTAAACTTTCCATTCTCTTTTCCCCCTTTCCTTCCCCCCCCCCATTTAAGATTACTTGTTCATTAAAGATGGCTTCTTCTTTGTCGCAATCTTCTTGTTCTGCAGGCATTTCTTGTTGTTTCTCATAATTCCAAATCTCCATTTCTAAAAACTGAAATACGAAGCCAAAAGAACCTCTCCCTTCTTATGCATCTTCTTTGTACTTTTTAAGTTCCATTTTCAGTTCTTCTAAAAGTGGAGCCATTTTAAACAGTTTTAAACAACCACCCGATTGATTTTAGTCATTGAAAACAATAACCAAGAATCCAGAAATCATCAAGTAATCCAGATAGTCCTGAGTTATATATTCTTATTTCTTTTTCGACTTTCTCATCCTGGGGTTTTTGTTGCGATATTTCAGTTAGAATGTATCTTTTGGAAGTCTTGTTGAGATTTTGCTGTAAGTTCTTTTTAAATTCCAGGTAGTCTCCTCCATTCCAGATCCTATCCTTTTATTCTTTTTCTCTCCTTTCCTGTTTTCAAAAGCTTTTAATTATCCAGAAATCTTTATTATCCCTTTGACTTTTTATTTTCAGCATTAAATGCCTATTGATGTCAAAGTGGTTTTTTTTTCCAATTTCTTGCTTAAGTCTCTTAGCTGTCAGTATAGGAAAAGGAGAAAACCAAATCTTTTCCCTTTTCTCTCTCCTTCACAGCTTAAAAATCTTCTTAGGGAACAATGTTATTGTTTTTTAACAGTTTCAATTTCAGGATACCTTATTTGTTGCTTTTGCTGTTTGACCCGGTCAACCAAAACTTTCTCTTCTTATCTTCCTCCTGCACATTCTTTTCCGATGGAGTTCTTCTTTGTAGTGGCCATTTCTGATCACCTCTGCAACCGCCTTCAGGAAAGGGAGTAATGGCCAGCTGGGGAGGAGAGATGCAGCTCTCCTCAACCCTGCTGGCAGTCTCCCCCCTCTTCACCATCTCTACGGGGTGGCTTAGCCCTGAAACCAGCCAGCTTGGGGCGCTCCAGCGGCGAGCACAGATCAAAGCCTCACAGAGATGAGGTTTCGGTCTGTCGCTGAAGAAGCTCAAACCGGAAGTCCCTCTCCTTTACTTTTCCTTTCCGTGAGTTACTGTATCTTTTAATAAGATTTCAGTTACAATGTATCCTCGGGAGTCTTTTCAAAGTTTCACTGTTAATCCTCTTTATTTTTCCAGGTGGCACTCCATTTTTTCCATTATTCCAAGTCCCACCCTTTTGCCTCCACTCTTCTCCTTTTTAGGGCTTTAAAATGACCAAGAAAAAAATCTTTATTCTCCCTTTGACACTTAGATTTCAGCTTAAGGTTGCCTATTAGCGTCAAAATAGATTAATATACATTTATTTCCATAGCATTTGTAATTGTCAATATAAAAGTAAAAAAAGGTTTTTAACCTCCTTTTCTCTCTCCTTCGCTGCTTAAAGATCTTTTTTCAGAAGTATCACTCTAGGTACTTTTAGATTCACAGTACCTTGCTTAGATGTTCTCTGTTGTTTAGCCCAGTCTGTCCTGCTTTTCTCTTTGTCTTCCTCCTGCACAATCTTATCCATCAGGTTCTTCTTTGAGGTGGCCATTTCTGACCACTGCTGCAACTGCCTTCAGGGAAGGGAGTTTAGACCAGCCAAGGATGAGAGATGCGGCTCCCCTCCACTCGGCTAGCAATCTTTCCCCTGTTCACCACCTCTATGGGGTGGCTTCAGCCCCTAATCCAAAGGATCAGGGCGCTCCAGTAGCGAGCACAGATCGAAACCACACACGATCACAGATTTTGGTCTGCCTCTAAAGAGATCCAAACCGGAAGCCTTCATACCATATCTTTCAATTCTTCTGATACTTTGAGCAACTCAGACTTAGGCAGATATTGTAGAATTTCTTCCTTTGTATAATCTGTTTTCTTCATATAATTGTTCATAGAGGGCTTGAGCTATATTTTTCTTTTCTTCATTTTGATAACAGATATTTCCCTTTTCATCTTGTAATTTGCTAATCCATTTCTCTTCCTTCAATTTCTTCCATTTATATGCTAAACATCTTCCTGGTTTGTTAGCATTTTGTGCCAATTTTTCTTTTTCTTGTATATCCAATTTATGTTTAATTAGTACCATGTTTTCTTTTATATTTTTGTTTTGTGGTTTCTTTTGTAGCTCTGTCTCTAAATTATTATATTTTTTCTAGATCTATTATTTTTTGATTCTTGATTTTTCTTTTCCTAGCCATGGCAGAAATGATAACCACTCTTATAAATGCCTTTGTCGTGTCCCATAGGTTTTGTATAGATATGTCCCCTGGTCTATTTTCCTTGAAGAAAAATCCCAATTCTTTGTTGATTTTCTTAATAAATTATTTACCTTTTAGAATTGTTCAATTTAATATCTGTTGTTGACTTCTTTTTTGTTCTTTCCAAATGATTCTCATGGGATTATGATCTGCCCAAAGACTAGAATCAATTTCTACCTCCTTTATTTCTGAAATCAGTTTCATCGACATCCAGATCATATCTATCCTTGACCAGGATTCATGTCTATTTGGGTAGAATGTATATTGTTTTCTTTCTGAATTTAGCTCACACCATGCATCTTGAATATTCAACTCTTCTGTCATTTGAAAAAATGTTCTGGGCAATCTTCTTCTAGATCCTTTTCTTTTTTTTTAACTCTTGTAATCTAATTTCTTCTTCCTCTTGACCAAAAATTTGAAATTCAGCTCCTCCATCCTTTTCTTTTCCTTTTCCATTCTATCTTCTATCATATGTAGTCTCTTCATTTTTACTAATCTGTTCCTGAAAGTTTTCAAATTTCTCATCCATCTTTTGTATTTTTTCTTTTAATTCCTTAGTATCATTTCTCACCATTCCAATTTCTTTTTTCATCTCCTCATAGTTCTTAACCATTGCCTCATAATTCTTAACCATTGTCTCCTGTATTGATTGCAGCATGGCCTGAAGATGCTTAAATGAATTGGACCTCTCTTTCTAGAGCATATCCTCAACTGATCTCTGATTTGAAGGACTAGAATTTGCTGACTTCTTCCCTGTTCCAATTCTCATTAAGCTTGTAACACTTGTCATTTTTAGAAATTTAACTACTAACTTATTTTTTTTTTCTGAATTCCTACCTCCTTCCCCCTCTTAAATATCTCTCCAAACTTTGTTTCTTATTAAGCTTAATTATTAAAATGTAATATATTAATAAATTATTAAAGTGTAATATAATTAATATTAAAGTGTAATATCAATTAGAATATAATACCAAGTAAAGTTCTAATTATATAATATCAAATGTAGTATATGATCTCAAAAAAAAGTATATTACTAATATTATTTGTAAAGATGGCAATGGCAAAATAACTTTTTACTATATATAACTGTACAATTCAAAATTTAAATATAATAAAAATATTTAAATATAATATTATAACCACATTTTACAGTAATGTTCTATTGCAATAACATTATTATCTTAGTAAACAGCCTTCTATGAACAAATCTTATAACAACAGTAGTAACAATAATGCTATGGTTATAATACTCAATATCAATAACATTTAGAGTAGTAACTGTAGAAAGTAGTAAATAAACCCAGTCTTACTATTTGATTTGACCCAAGAGTAAATTTTATTCTTCTTTTTTATTAATTTTCAATTTTTTTGCTGATGTGTTGAAAATCTATGCATCCTATGAAGAATTGTTCTAAAATCTATACAACCACTTACAGTCTTTCTTTATAAACTTATATCAGTCTAGTATAGAGCAAAATCTGAACATCAGATATCAGACAAAAAGTCACCAAGAATATCCTTATTCCTGGTGAATTTCCACCAAGAATTTCCCACTTACACCAGCAAATGTTTCCCTTTCATCTCCTGTCAAATTGCCCTGTCAGGGAGAGCTGTTTTAACTATTTCATATTTCTTTTACTCCATTTTATTTAAAATAGAGAAAAGAAAAAATATGTTTAATATATAAGATTTTAAAGTAACCATCATCAGTTCCTTTTATTGTTTAGAAAAATCAGATTCAGTCAACATTAGTCAAATAACTTGGATGTAATTATCTCGCCAAAGTGGGATCACCACCTGTTCCAGCTAGCTGTCAGCACTTTGGTTCAACCATGACAGGTTGTCATCTTCCACATCAGAGTTAAGAAGGATTTCTTTAAACCCACACCAAGGACCGCAATCCAGATGATAATGTTGAAATGCCCTTCCTTTTTTAGGTAGTCCTTCATGGCAACATCTGCTTCAAGAAGCCCTTTGTATGTCAGCAATCAGCTGTGCTTCATGAAGCTCTCCACTAATGCAACCAGTCAAGCCGATAGTTAGCCAGAAAATGTTTTCTTGTAAACTTAAAAATATTTTAGTAAAAATTCCCTCTTCTTCTTAAATCTCTTATTTTTTAATCCTCAAACAGCAATCTTAGAGATCCAGTTCAATCTTCAGACAGATCTTCTAACTTCTAACAATGATCTTTAGGCAGAGAAGGTGCTCAGCCATTGGAAGTTTAATGTTTGGAGTTCTACCATTGATCAAGCCTCCAATGGACTCTAAGAAATCCTTGAGAAATTAGGAGCTTCAGTTCCCTGAAATCTCCTATGCAGGCGATGATCTTTATGTGTGGTAAAGGCTCTAACGTGTTCTGTGTTACAGTGTTCTGTGTTAGGAGCTCCAGGACTCTGAGATCTCCAGTGTAAGCGATCTTTAAAATTGGTAATTAAAGATAGTAAGCACTCTGGAAACCTGCCTTCTGTCACAGGATCAGGTGATTACTGCTGATAAAAAATGTAGTAACAGAGTTTTTTAAATCAAAATTATCAGCTCCCTGGCAGAGCTGGCATCGCAGCGGTACGATGCACGATCTTGATCCTCCAAGATCACCATCGATATCTCTGCTGCTGGACGGTCCCAATGGACCTAAACCATCCTGTAGAGATGGTGATTGATAAAGGCACGTCCTGCTGATCCCAGGGACATCACAAAGTCCCTGGTCGATCCAGGAAAAGCCCTTTTTGCTGGCGGCATAGAGACAGCCATTCAAGCTACTGAAGCTGGGACAGCTCAGGAACGGTAGAGATTGGAAGAAAGTGTGTCAGTTTGGTGAGATGAACTTTTACTTATTGTTTTTTGGTGAGAACACCCTGAAAGACTTAAAGTGGAATTAAAAGTGAACAGAAAAGAGCTTAAGTGGTGAGATTAAGCTAGTTAAATTGAAAGTCCCCCCCCCCTTTTTTTACTGGAACTTGGAATGTGGCAAAGCTTCTTAATTTTAAACTGGACTGGTCTTTTTAAATTTCCCATTTTTATTTTTTAACAATTCTCTTGAAAGTCTGCTTTGATTAAGACTCTTCTTTCTGATTTGAGATTTATTTCTTTTTCTTTTTTTTAAAAAAGAGAAGATTTTACTTTTTTTTCTTCTGTTCCTGGCTTTGGATACATGAGTGGGAAGTGAAACTGAAGAAAAATAAGTAGCACTGCCATCTAGAGGCTTGGATATACTGTTTTCTTTTTTCTTTTACTTGTTTATGTATTCGTGTTATACTCAAGGACTCTGAGCTTTGCGCTGAAAAAGAAAGTGGAATGAGCATGGCAGATTGTTCATACAGATGCTCATCTGTGAAACTATAGATAGCTGGAGTCTAGAGTTGAAGTTGAAAGAAAGAAGATTGAAGTGACCTTGAAAATACTGGAACTGGAAAATCTGAGTTGATTTACCAAAGAGTCTTGGATATTTAGTGGCAGTGGCTTGCTTTCTATTAGAATTGTTTGTTATTTCGTACCTTCTTTTCTACTTCCCCTCTAGTTGGATTTTTATATTTGGATTTTAATCTTTTAACCCAGGAACTAGAATGTAATTTTTTTCTTTTGTTCTCTTTTTTTTATTAAGAGAAATACATAGACTATTATTTGTTTCTCCTTCCTCCTACCCTGTTTTTCTTCAAAAAAAAGTTTTTATCCTTTTTTCCATATCTTCTCTCTTTTTTGCATATTACTGCAACTAACTCAATTCAGATATACAAGTGCCTGAAGATTTTTTTTCCCTTTTTATTTTTGGGAGTGGCAGTTGTCTGCCTTTGCTCTTTTTTTTCTTTTCCCTTTTTTTCTTTCTCTTTCTTTTTTTACAGATAAGTATTACAAGATAAGCAGAAAGGCAACAACCCCAGCTTCTTCAATACCAATAGCGTCCTCTTCATCATCTGGAGGACAATGATCAATACAGACAATGCTACAACAGGAGAAAAAGAAGGAAGTGACATTGCAGATGATTATATAAGGAATTCAGAAGATTGAAAAGATAATAGAGAATATTGAGCAAAGAACTGAAAAGACAGATGAGAAAATAGAGAATATTTATCAGATGATGATGAAATATGAGGACAGATTTAAGAAAATTGAAGAAGAAGATACAAAGAGATAAGAAAATTGGAGGTATTGATACTCAATTAGCGATGTTGAAAAGGGCAGGAGTGGACCTTTAGGATGGGAAATTGATAGATCAGAATTTTACCTGAGATTTCAAAATGTAGAAGAAGAAAAAGGTGAAAACCTTGCTGAAATAATGACAGAAAAAGTGGCAGAAGTGTTAGAGATAACCAAAGAGAAGATGATGAATGGGATGGATGAAGTGTTCTGTGTCTATACAAGATATGCAATGAGAAATAGGTTACCAAGAAAAGTTCACATCAGATTTACCAAGAAGATTATGAAAACACAGATACTGCAGGTGGCAAGAGAGAAAACATTAAAGAATGAAGACAAAGAAATTGTGGTGCTGAAACAGATACCAAGAAGAGTAAGAGAGATGAGAAGAGAATATTTATTTTTGACTGAAGAGTTACTTAAAAGAGGAGTAAATTACAGATAGTTGATACCAGAAGGCCTCTTGTTCACCTGGAAATGTCATCAGACATCTGGCTCATATTACCATATGTGGTGGACTTGTACGGATGCTAAAAAATACTGGACTAAAATCCACATGTGGTTGGAAAAAATGACAAAAAAACATATAGACTTGAAACCAGAGATATTTTATTGGGAATTTTACCTGAAATATATAGTAAAGACTTGAAATACCTGATTGTAAATGTATTAACAGTGGCTAGTATTGTGTTTGCTAAAAACTGGAAAAATGAGAAAATACCATCACAGGAAGAAATCATTAAGAAAATATTGGAATGTGCTGAAATGAGTAGATTGACATTTGAAATTGGGATATTTTCTATCAATGGTTAGACAATAAAATACAGTAATGAAAATAATAAATATATAAAGATGTACTTTTTTCTTATTATATCTACAAAATGATTTTAGGATAGATTTGGGATGATAATATGAACTGTTATAAAATAAACTAAGTAAATTATGATTATCTTGTAAAACATGAATGAATAAAGGTATAGTCAAATGATTGATTAATAATGATACTAAGGTATTTAAATTTTGATTGAAAATATGAGATTATATGCAATGTAATTGTGATTGAAGACTACGGAATGGAAGTGCAAAGCAATTTTTAAACCAACCGGCACACTGTATGTATACATATGGAAGATGGCTTGATGTTTTTATGTTTTGTTTATTTATGTTTGTTTTTAAAAACCAATAAAAACTTTTTTAAAAAAAAAAGAAGGATAACTATCTTAAACTCAAACAGCAGATTGCGACAGATTTGGCACAATGGAAAACTTACAACTATCATTGATTAGGAGAATATCTACAATTAAGATGAATGTATTGCCTAGAATTTTATATTTATTCCAGACAATTCCAATTTGACTAGCGAAATAGTTTTTTGAAGACTTAAATAGAATTGTGCTGAAATACATCTGGCAGGGTAAGAAAGTGAGAATAAAACTTAAATTGTTACAAGATGCAAGAACAAGAGGAGGGTTTGCCTTGCCCAACTGGGAATTATATTACCAAGCGACAAATCTGATGTGGGTAAAGGAATGGATAACATTAAGGAACAGTAGATTATTAACTTTAGAAGGGCCTGACTTGCTGCTGGGATGGCATGCTTTCCTCTGGTATAAGGGAACTAAAACATAGGGGTATTTTAGAAGACATTACATTAGAGAGGCACTGTTTTTGAACAGGGAGAAGATAAAAAGACAATACTACTTAAAAATTCCATTATGGATATCTACCATTGAAGCTTTTTCTTATCCAATAATATATAAAAAGGAACAAACAGTTAGATATGGTGAGATATTGAATGAAAGGGGTGAACTTAAATCTATGCAAGCATTGGAAGAACAAGATGTAAAAATGAATTGGTTTTGATATTTGCAAATACAAACTAGATTTGATAAATATTTTAAAACAGAAGGTATTTATGATAAGTTGACTGCTTTAAATAAAATTCTGATGAGTACTGATGAAAAGGTAATTTAAAAACTCTATGGACATTTATTAGAATTTAAGTTGGAAGAAGAACACGTTAAAGAAACAATGATTGCTTGGGGGGGGGAATTTTGGATATGGGATTGATTTAGAGAAATGGCAAAAATTGTGGTCTCAAAATTATAAAATGACAATATCAACTGCATATAAAGACAATTTGTATAAGATGTTTTACAGGTGGCACCTACCCCCGTCAAGAATTGCAAGAATGTTTAAGAATAAATTGGATAAATGTTGGAAATGTCATCAGATACCTGGTTCATATTACCATATGTGGTGGACATGCTCGGATGCAAAAAGATATTGGACTAAAATCCACATATGGTTGGAAAAAATGATAACACATAGACTTTAAACCAGAGATCTTTTTATTGGGAATTATACTGGAAATGTTCAATAAAGAGCTAAAATATTTGATTATAAATGTCCTAACAGCGGCTAGAATTGTATTTGCTAAGAATGGGAAAAATGAAAAAATACCTATGCAGGAGGAAGTTATTAAGAAAATTATGGATTGTGCTGAAATGAGTAAGTTGACATTTGAAATTCAAGAGCAAGAAGATAAGCAATTTTATATGATATGGGATTTGTTTTATCAATGGTTGGACAAAAAGACATGGTAATGTAATAGATTAAATAATTTTGTAATAGAAGTTCAATAGATTGATATAAAATATAATATAAAAATATATAAGCATTGGATGAAAGTACAATATAAATTTCAAAATAAAATTTGGAATATCTCATATAAAATGATGGAATAAATAGTTTAGTCATAGATGGTTAATTACTAATAAATATATAAGCATATGTTAGTTTGACAATGTGAAAATCTATATAAACTGTGAGTAATGACTACGAAAGGATAGCACAAAAGATTTGTAACCAATTGACACACTGTATGTATATAAAATGGAAGATGGTTTTATGTTTTTATGTTTTGTTTGTATATGTTTGTCTTAAAAATAATTTTTTTTTACAAAAAAAGAGAAATGATCAGTAAATTTATTTACGATCAATTATTTACTTCAATCACAAAAGGAAATGGTAAGAGCCCCACTTTCGATCAATTGACCAGTGGAGCAAGAGCCTCACCTTTCTAGTCAAGTGTTGCCATCTTCAGAATCCTCTCTCTGTTCTGTTGCATCTTGCAGCATCTTGTAGCAAATTTGCTTCCAAGAACATTTATGCGACCCAGTCATGCTTTGTTGGGTCAAAATGTTCCGGTTGAGCATGGGCGGATATTCTGATGGTCAGCATGGTGAGAGTCATACTCTGCTGTAAGATGGCCATCTACACCACATTCTTTTGTTCCCTTCTAGAATCCCACCCTTGTTGCCAGTGTTAAAGATGGGTCAGATTGAAGAGGCAGGACAATCTGGAGAGGTAAAAAGAATATGTTTATTCTTCTCTGTATAACAACTGCCACCATGGGGCGCCTGCTGTTCTTTTTACAGGTCATTGTCCAAACTTTCAGTCACCGATGGCTGTTTATTTTTCCAGAAAATGAATCAATGGGGAAAGTCTAATGTCACTGACGTTCTCCATTAAATATTCAACAAAAACCTTGCTTTTTTCTTCTTTCTCATCTTCCTTCCTTCCTTCTCTCTTTCCTTCCCTCCCTCCATCCCCCTTCCTTCCCTGACTCCCTCTTTCTCATTCCCATCTCATTCCTTCCTCTGCTCTCAGGAAGGGAGAGGAGGGGGAGAGATTGGCAGTGCTACTGGTGACCATGCTTACCATGGCTGTGGCTTTACCATGTGGGGTGGGGTAGAGATGGTCCCAGTGAAAGGGAAGCCACATGATGGTGGGCATGGCATGATCTATAATTGGATGGCAGCCATCTGGTCCAGAACACAGTGAGCCTTAGATCTGTGGAGCCACCCTGGAGCCAGATAGGGGCTACCCTTCCACCTTGACTGCACCTGCTAAGTGTGCACACTGGAAGCAGTGAGCACACAGGGGGTGGGGTTGAGGCAGCAGAGCACTTTCTCACCAGCTCCAAGGCAGCCCTGTAGATCTATGGCTGATCATGGTCTGCTGTGGTTGGTGGCCATCAAGTTATAAATTAGCACCTGGCCACCTGGGCCAGGACTGAGGTGACAGGGGCTGGTCCTTTGCTGTCTCCAGGGCAGCCCCACAGGATTTTGCCCTCAGGTCTTGAGTTTGATACCCATGCACTAGGTCAACTGGTTCTCATTACAATATACATTATAGTGTTAATATATTGAGGTGAATGGTAGTCTAAAACTCTGACCAGGCTAACTTAATGCTGGAATTCTTATAAATGGTATCATGTAAATTGTTATATCTTAATTGTTGAAGGACTTTAAATATCTGACTGCTTTTATGTTTAAATACATTGGTGAACTACAGGATTCCCTATATAAAAAGGATGTACCCTTGAAGTCAGATGAGCCTCATTTAAGAAAGAAAAAGAACTGCTGCATCCTTGTATGAGAGATTTAAACTACAGTTCTCAAGGCATAGTTACCATGATCCGCTTAATGCAGGTATTCTCCCCACAAAATGAAATTGCACAGAATTGCAGGATTAGGTTTAACAAATGCTATGTTTGTGAGGCATGTTTGTGAGCTGCAGCTCACTTCATTCAAAGTGCTACTCTACTCCTGATTTTTGCCATCATAGACATAGGCATCATAGATAGGGGGGTTAGATAAAGATGGAGAGTGAGGCAAATGCCTAACCACATCACTGGAGACGGGGTGCGGGGTGTGGGGCCAACAAAGCCACGATCTAACTCAATTGGGACTGTCAAAAAGTTTCGGAAGGTTCTGAGAACTGAGAACTTGCTGTCAATCCTGAGAATGAGCAGAGAGAGTGAGCCAGGACATCATCCTGAGTGGAGAGCCTAAGACTCCATTCCATAGGATGCCATTCCAAATGGGTGAGACCTGAAAGAACTGGGACTGGTGGATAACGAATAGGGTGTGCAGAGAGCAAAGAGCAGATAGCGGATAGTGATAAGAGCCGACACGAGCTGTGAATAAATGAGAGTGGAGACTGGATAGCAGAGAGTGGATATAGATAAGAGCCAGCACGAGCTGTGTTTAGATGAGAGTGTGATTCAGACACTTACAGAGAGACTGATTCTGGGAGTGAAGATTGACTGGTGAAGACTGTGATTCTGAATTGCAGAGAAAGAAATGGAACTGGCAGAGGATAATCCTAAACATCTGAAAGGCAGTTGGGACTGGAGGAGAGCAAGAAACTGTAATTCTAAATGGCTGCTAAGAACAAAGGAGACTCACGGAGAATTGATAGTCTCCATATAAATCACTCAGCTCCATTTAAATCACCCAGCTGATTAGTCAGTCTGCATTTAAATTCCCACTCAGCTGATTGGACAACCTCCACAAACCCCCCACCCAAATCTTATCCATTCCAAACTCCAAAGTAGATGATTGGTGAGCTCCTTCAAGTCTTCTGCATTCAAATCTGTCAAGCAGCAATGCTTCCTCTTTAAAACAAAAACAAAACAAAACCCCAAAAATGTGACTTTAAGGAAAAACAAAAGAACTTTACATAACAAACCTCCAATACTTTACTACCTCCACTATTACATACCTCAAGACCAAATATTGATAGATAATGCTTTGTCTAAAATAATTGATTTATCATATAATAGTACAATAATTAATTGTTAAATGACCACTAATTCACTGATTCATTGAACTGATCGAGTTTTAATACTGTACCATTGATTATCTAGTCAATTGATTGATTGATTCTTAGTAATAAGTTGATTGATTGATTTTTAGTAATAAGTAACCTTACTTTTGATTTGTTGCCTAACTTATCAATTAACATTTATTAATTACCAACATTCATGAAGTAACTGTCTACCTATCACATTAATTAGCTATTGTAATTGTTTAGTGTACTATTATTATTGACCATGCCAGCCAGAAACTCCAAAAACTCATCCTCCACTACCAAACAATAACAACAAAAATATCTCTACCAATGACCTCCCAGACTCCTCTACATGCTTCAGATGTCTTAAAACCACCAATGAAAGCGAAAATAACATCAAATGCTACCTATGTGACAATCAAGCCCACCTTGCCTGCCTAAACTTAAACAACAAAGTAGTTGATCTCCCCAAAGCATCAGATACATTCTCTTGTCTATATCCATCATGCTTTCCTAAGCTAAACAAAATACCCTGCTCTGATAGAGTTGATAGCATAGAATCACTCATTCACTCAACAGAAAAACACTTAGCAATACATTTTGAAACAACTAGACAAGAAAGCCTAATCTCTCTTGAAAAAAAAATACAGCACAGATAAGTAACTACCTATCAGCTCAAAATCAAATCCCAACTCAACAACCACTATCACAACTACTACCAACTACAATCACAACTACAACCAAAAATAACCACCAAACCACAACCACAAATAATTACTATCCCATCAAATAATTTGACAAATGATGACTTCCTGGTTGAGCCCTCCTCGCCGACAGACCATAGATTGTGACTGTCCACGGCTATGGTCCGTGCTCTTTTGTTGGAGAGCCCCGATCATTGCGATTAGGGGCTGAAGCTGCCTTGGAGGGGCAGTGGAGTAAGGGAAAGTATCTCCCCTCCTGGGCTTGGTCCTTTTCACCCCAAAGATGACTAAAGTGGTGGTCCAAGATGGCCACCCTGAAGAGGAGGACTCAACTGGACTAAGATTTGTGCAGAAGGGAAAAAAGAGGTGGATAACATCTGAACTGGAACAACTGGGCAATACAACTAAAGAAAAGTACCCCAGGATTAAGGTAACATGGGATTTTTAAGAAAAGAAAAGCGAGCAGCGAAATTACAAAGGGACAGGGAAAAAAAAGAAAATATTTTTGACAGCTAAGCGGGGTTTTGAACCAGGAAAGGAAGAAGCTGGAACTAAAGATTTAACTAAATTGGACTAAAATATTTTGGGAATAAACAGGCATAAAATAAAACTGGATTTAAGATTGTCAAAAAATAATAATAATAAAGTTTACAAATTGGAGACTGGACTGTGCTGGAATATTGAGGTTCGAAAAACCCTAAATAAAAAAAATAGGGGAAAAAGGTGAAGACTTTGTATAACGGAGAGTGCCATCTTCTGACAAAAACTTGAACTCAAACAAAGGGAAAGCAACCTGTTTCTGTATGAACTTGTGTTGGTATAATGTTAAAGAAATATTGAAACAAAGTAAGAATCTTAGAAAGTGAAAGCTGAACCAGAATAAAGAAAGAAGCAAGGAAAGACTGAGTGTGGGATTGATTGATGTTTTTGGTATAGACCCTGGGCTGGAACAATTGAGAAGTTTAGAAAATTGGAAGAAGAAAGAATGAAAGTAAAAGTGTTTTTTTGTGGATTTCAATGATTATAAAATATAAGAGTGTGTAATGATGATATCTCTTTGGGAATTAAAAATGGAACTTAAAAATAGGAAATAGGTGAATCACTTTGTTCTGTGTTAGAAGAAATGGCAATGGCAATTGAAGAACAAGAAGAAAGAACTTTAGAGGAGGAGGAGTTGATTCAAGGAGAAGCCATCTTAAATGGGCAATTAACACAAAGAACACTACAAAGAAGGGGGAAAGAAGGAAGGCTAAAAAGTTGAGATTTAAGAAGGTAATCAAAAAAGGGAATACTTGTGAAATGAGGAGAGGTAGAAAGATCCAGCAGAAAAGGGGAAAGGAAGATATCAAGAAAGAGAGGGATATAAACTAGAATGAGAAAAGATATGGGAAAAAGAGGCGGAGGAGAGGTAGTAAGAAACAGGTGCATGAAATAAAGAAATACGGAAATAGTAAAATGATGAAAAGAAATCATTTTTTCAGAGATAATGGTTGATGAATTAAAAAGGGGATTCCAAAGGGTGACAAGGGGTAACAAGAATATATTTGCAATTAAAAAAAAATACTTAGAAAATAGGATAATATAGATTATTAAAGAAGTGATAGATACTGATAACTTATTAGATGAATATACATTTTTATTTTTATTCTAAAAACAAGGTTTATTGAAGAAATTGTAACAATTGAAATGAATGTGAAGATGTTTAAAAATGACGCCAATATCAGTGATTAGAAATTGAATAGTCAATTTTTTGCCTTTGACTTTTTTGAAATTAGAAATAAAATTAAGGGGGGGAAATATGTTGCAGAATCCAAATGCAAAGATGTAATGATTATTATTGTAACTACTTAAAAATAATGGTTTATTGGGAATTAAGATGAGGGAATAAAGGTATATTTTAATCACTGAGGTGTCACACTCAAAGCAGTAAAGGAGGAAACCTATACTTGTTTCTTTTTTGTGTGTGTTAAAACTTGTATTAATCTAGAACCTATAATAAGAATGTGTGATCGAAAAAAATATGACAGATTAAAGAACTACTTAAATTAATAAGCTAATACAGACTACTAAAAGGAAGGAGAGGCATTGGTAACTGTTTTATTATTATTATTAGGCAAACATATATTGTTATTTCTATTTTTAAAATAAATATTAAAGGATTATATTTGAAATAATTGAAATGAAATGAAAATATGTTTTGATTGAGATTAATGTAAGAGACTAGGATTAATTTGCTTGCTTCTCTCCTTTCTGAAAATTTGGAATGGAAAAGATAATAATAGAATTAAGTATGCATATATGAATGTACAACTATTGTCATATTTATATGTAAAAGTGATGACCTGGAAATATGTTGTCCACTAAAAAGAGCTTTTTGTTTTTATGTGAAAAATTGAATAAAATTTGTTAAAAAAATAATAATTCCACAAATGATACCCCCTTATTCATCAGAGACATCATGGAACGTGATCAGAAATGTTCAAATACCATCTTATTTGATCTTGAAGACACCAATGAATCAGACGACATCACCAAAGTTCTCAGTATCATAAGCAACTCAAATACAACAAACATCTCTCCTGAAGATATAATTGAAATAACCAGAGATGGCTCTGAGTTCAAATACAATGATGGCTCGATTGCCCCCAAATTTTGTAGAGTTGTATGCAAAAATGAGTGCAGCAAACATATATTCATTCATACAATAAATGCCATTGCAAAAACCAATTCCAACCAGAAAAAAACTTCACTCAAGACCAGACTTATCCATACTGCAAAGAATCCGCTCCCATGAACTCCACTCAGAACTCAAAAGATGTCTAGACAATGGAGAGAAGGACCTGTACACTGACTACCGTGCTGATTGTATCAAAAGTAAGTCACACAACCCACAACTCCGCATCCAACCCTACCTCATTCAACCCACCATCACTCAAAACGAGGCACACACACCCCTAACTAACTAAATTCCAACTGCAACTGGCCTTAAATGCAAACTACTCAATGCAAGAAGCCTTGTAAATAAAATACTGAATTTCTCCTCTTACTAAAAACGGCTAAATTTGACATTATATTTGTCTGTGAAACATGGCTCAACACATATCTCCCTGACTCCATTACCACAGTAAGAGACCATCATGTTTACTGATCAGATTGTGAAATCCCTAGAGGAGGTGGTGTTGCTATCTTCTATAAAAAGTCCCTACATCTAAAAATAATCCAAGTTACCCAGGAGCTTGCTATTCCTGAGACCATTGTCTGTGAACTGTCCTTAAATATCACATTTCGGTTCTTACTATGTTACAAAGCCCCCGATTATGACATCGAATATGTAAACAAGCTAAATACACTACTAACATGGGCAGCATCCTGCCCACATGCTTTT
Organism: Emydocephalus ijimae; assembly: GCA_004319985.1. NCBI lineage: Eukaryota > Metazoa > Chordata > Lepidosauria > Squamata > Elapidae > Emydocephalus > Emydocephalus ijimae. The sequence goes on along the minus strand of BHEV01020018.1, from coordinate 19,242 downwards.
ATCTTTCTTGGTGACTTCAATCGACCTCATATTAACTGGACCCTAAACGAATGTAAAACTGAACCCACACATGCAGCCTTCTACAATGCTGTAACAAATCTGGGACTGGAACAACTACTAACCAACAATACTAGGCTTAACAACTGCCTCGATCTCATCTTCTGCAATAGTTTGAATTCAATTTATGGAATACAAATAAAAGAACCCTTTTCCAACAGTGACAGCATGGTTGACTTTTGTCTCTACATACGTCCACACAAAAAGCATCACAATGACAGAATCCCCAATTATAACTTCAAAAAAGGCAACTATGATCTTATAAATAACGATCTCTTAGCTCTTGATTGGCAATTTCTATTCTCTGGATGCAATACTGTAGAGGACTATTACAACATATTTTTACTTGAAGTCAAAAGAGTCATCAAACTATATGTACCATTAACAACTCCCCAAACCAGAAAAAACAAATTACCCAAAACAATAAGGAAGCTTCAGTACAAAAAGAAATCACTTTGGCAGAAAAACAAATCTGGTCATGTTGCCAACTTCAAAAGCCGATACAAAAAACTATGCCACCAGATAAAAACTGAATACACCAATTATCACATTAAACAAGAAGAAAATCTTCTATGCACAAATTCCACCCGCGCTTTCTATAATTTTGTAAACAACAACCTAAAAGACTCAAGGTCCATCCCACCCCTGAAAGGACCCAATGATGAGGACTGCAGCGATGACACCATTAAAGCCAACCTCTTTAACATATTATTTGGTTCAGTATTTGTAAACAGTAATGGATCATGCCCAGTATTTCCTAGTTGAGTCACAGACAACTACAATGATCTAATACATATTGATTTTACAGAAGACAATGTTTATTTTTCTTATATGTATCCATTTCATGTACTCATAATATGTCTATACTTATACCTGTAATCTTATAATCGCCTGACAAAATAAATAAATAAACAAATAGACATGGCTGTCCTGCAAGAGTTAGACTTATATTTCCAGCAAACCAATATGCTGCTCAAAAACCAATGCATACAATTTAACTCCCGATAAAATTAGAGACTGGTGTTGCAATCATGCTTACTCTTTGCTATTTTTCCAAAGTATTTTTACTTTGTCAAAGAATGCCAGAAAGAAGGGGAAATGAAGGAGTATTTTTATTTGCTTGTTTTTACTGTAATTCCTAAATCCCTTTGAAATCAGTAAGAACCTTGTCTATTAATTTTAAAAGACATGATCTCATAGCTTATCTGGTCTGTCTAGTTATGCCTTCCTATATGTAGAGCCATTCTACATTTGGAAGCTCAAGTATCAAAAGTTTGGGCCAAATGTTTGATAAGATTTAACATAGGTCACATCTGGCTTCAAGAATCATTTAAGGAGTCTATATGCTTCTTCCAGAATAAAAAAACAAATTGCATATCATATATATTTTCCAAGTCTTATGCAGATATATTTATTTATTTCACTAGTGATTCACTGTTAGAAGACTATGAATAAAATAAATTAACATATTTCTATAAGGAGAAAATAGTACATATTAATGATAATTATTATGACTAGGTAAACATTGTAGTTATCTGAAGTTTTCTAGGCTGCTCAGACTTGAGTCCATATAATGTGATAGAGTCTATCTAGATACACTCATTTAAAGGATTTGTAAACTTTAAATTTGGATTTGGATTCCACTCAATTTTTTTGTCAGAGTTGCTAATAATAACCATAATTTTTGAAGAAGGAATGTCCAAGTAACCGATCAACAGACTATATAAAATCAGTGTAGATCTTCTGGTGGATAACTGACTGGAGATTGAAAAAGGATTATTGGTAGTTAGCATTTTTCTTCTGGTTTAATACATCCCAGTTTATAATTTTAAAGAAGACTATACTTCATATTTTGATAAAATTTAGCACTTATTTACAAATAAAATAATTATATTTAGTTTAATGACTTGTACACTCATCAGTTCTATATACAATGCAGCAATGCTTTCTTTTCTTTGTATTACATGTGGGGCCTAAAGCAGAGCAGAATGAATATAACCTTTAAAGAAGAACATTTTCTCTGGATAGAATTTCTTTTAAGACACTATATCGGGATGAAGCTTATAGTTCATAAAGTGAAGGGGAGCAATTTCCCAATATGCATTTTATCCTGTTGGGAAACACAGGCATGTATCCAAGTGGTAAGAACCAACCTGCATTCTCCCTTCTCAGGGAAAGGGTATCAGCTGCGTAGGCAATATTTTTCCTATGTTCTGCTTCCACCCTTCAAATCAGCTCTATGTAGAGATTCTTCCATGATATGATCTTTTACATGCTGACATAAAACTATATTTTTCTGCCCAAAGTAGATATAAAAGTTAGACTAATTCCAACTTTTTGTTCTCTGGATTCATGGGGATGTAACTGTCCATTGCCCAATTTTTGTGTGGAGAATACAAAAAAACCTTAGCACAAAGTAACGAAGTATTACATTATATGTATAGTTGCAAATTTATTGTAATTTCAGATCAGAGATAATATAGCAACCAGAGTAAGGAAGGCTGAATGAAATCCCTATTAGTTGCCTTCCGATCTCCTTTCTTAGGAATTTTCATATGGGACTTGAACTGAAATAATCATTAAATAAAGGAATGTTATTGTAAAGAAGAAGAAAAACAAAGTTAAATGAAAATATATCTCAAAATTTCCTAGTAGATTTATTGCAATAATATTGCCAGTAACCAGTATGTACACAATCAAGTTAAATCAGAATTTCAACACAAGATATGTGAAATTAGGCTCCTAGATTAATAGAAATGCTCTGGATTTATATTTTCATGGCTTTCTCTTAGAACATTTCTGGTTCTTGGTGGGGAGAATGGAAAGAAAAAAAAGTCAGATAGAAGGAAAGACACACACATTTGCAACTTGTATGAGGCTATTAATGAGATAGTCTAAAATGTACTGCTAGTACTCTTATATAAATCATGTAATTAATGAGGTGCCAACATTCCAGGAAAATGTTGCCACATACTATTGTAAAGAGATTGTCAGTATCTGAAAGGTTTTAAAAATGTCTATTTGAGCCAGAGAAACTTCAAAGACAGACTGAATAGCTAAATATATACTCTTTTGGAGTGAGACTCTGCTCTTCTTGATTTAAGCCACATGTAAGGTTGAGCTGCCAAATGTTCCATAAGTCAGAAAGATACCACCCAGAATACAAGGTATAGATCTAGCTCCCTCCTACCCTCCCAAATACTTTTATAATTGTAAGTGACTCCAAGAGGATGAATACCACATTTGAACCAGATTGTTAGCATGGCCTCTTTTTTACTTGGTTACCATAGCTATTATCCATGCTTTACTTAACTACTATTTGTTGAATAAGTTATAAGTGGCTGAATTCACATATCTTGTGAAGCCATGAAGCTGATCTCTAAATTTACCTACTATATTACTTAATTCATAAGGGAAGTGGGAAACAACAGTAGAACCAAGTCTTGTTATCTTGGGGTACTTTTGGAAATGTCAACCTCAGTGTATTTAAAAACTCACAATTCTTAATCTTATTAAGAAGATTAATTTATTCTAACAAAGATAAGGGTAGAACTGTTACAATCTTCTGGTAATTTATTGAGAGGTTGGAGCATATTGATTGGATGGGTCTATGAATAGCCCTTTCCAATAGCCCATGACAAAGATACAGAAACTGTTGCGGGATTCTGATCATTCCAATTTTGGGCTCCAATGGGTAGTGGGAATCAAAATGTAGATATTGATCTGTGTGATGGTGGTGGTTGATTTATGTAAACTTCAGTGTAATTGTTTCTGTCTTTCTTAATATGTACTGCACAATCCAAGAAGGCCAGGTTATTTTCCTTAGCACCTTCCCGAGTAAATTTAATGTATTTGTTCACAGAGATGTGTTTGGTGAAGGCTTTCAATTCCTGATCTTTAATGTTGCTGATCCAAGTATCATCCACATCCACATGAGTGAGTGGAATTCCTGTGAATGAGTTTAGGGTTTGGATTCTACTTCTTCCATGTAGTGATTGGCCATAATGAGGGACACGGGTGAACCCACAATGCATCAATATACAAAGTAATCTTCATTATATGTAAAAGAGGTAGTTGTCAGGCAAAGGTTCTGCAAGATACTTATGTGGTTTGGGCAGATGTTGGTTCTTATGTACTGTCTTGTAGCAGTCATTACTTCACTACCATGACAGCTTCAGTTGTTGGAATGCTGGTGAAGAGCGAAGTCACATCATAAGAAACCATGGACTCATCTGGATCCAGTTTAGTTTCAAAACCTTGCTGACAAAATCCTGTGAATTGTTGAAATGATGGGTAGTGTTGCTGACCAGAAGAGCTAATACGGTGGTTAGATATGCAATGTTGTAGGTAATGATCAGATGATTGCCAGAAATATAAACCCTTTCATCCTCTACCATTCAATCAGAACTGAAGAAGCTTCTTGGATAAGAAGCTAAATGTCTTCAGGGAGAAACAAAGTCCAGTTGCCTTTTGAATAAGCAAAATTGCTTTAATCGACTAATACCCTGCATGTAATAAATGCAAGGAAGATGGTGTTTTACTTTGGCCTATACATACCTTTAAAAATTTTATGTCCCCTATCTTTTCTCTTCATTGTCACCTAAAACAGGGGTCACCTCAGGGACCACTAAATTAATAATTTTAAATCCTGTGGATCACTAATATGATCTGCTTAATGACCGGCTGGGTGGGTATGACTAGGTGGTCATGTGATGGGTGGGTGTGGCCAATTTGATGTAACTCACATTGAGGAGCACCTCACCAGCCTCTACTTGCCTCTCCGTCCCAGCCACTTTTCACTTGCCTGTCTGGGTTCCTTAGGGCCCCAACAGGAAGGAGTTGTTGGTGCTAAGCAGCCACCACGAGAAAGACTTGGCAAAACAACTGGCTCAGTTCAAATTGGATCTGACCAAGAAGGAGGCACAACAAAAGCACCTCACTGAAGACTATGAGCATAGGCTTTCCAAGCAGAAAGAAGACTTGCTGGAGTGCAAGGACAGATGCTGGTGCCTGGAGGCTCAGTGGGCTGAACCAGTTCTTGGCCATCAGCCAGTTCTTGGCCATGATGAAGTTCCACTTGAATGAAGCCCTCCAGCTCTTCGCCACCAGTGGCCCTTCCCTCCCGCCTTTGCCCAAAGCCCTGCACCAGGAGACTGAAGCAGACCCCAAGTTGGAATTTCTGTCCCCTGACACCTGCACAAAAAGAGCCCAAAGGGGGCGGGTCTCTGCAGCAACACAAATGTTCATTGCACATATCTGGCCCAGTGGTGGTAGTTTGAGGACCCCTAATTTAGTGCAATATAAAAAATGTGAATAATTTTTCTGCGGACCACCAAAATTTTCTCATGGACCACCAGTATTCCACAGGCCACCGGTGACCACTGGCCTAGAATGTTTCTGTACTGATATCACTGGTTCAGTTTTGCCATATACCTCACCACCCTTTTATTTTTGACTGTGAGTTTCACGTGTCCCTCATGAACAAAATGCATATAAATAGCTCCCTTCCCTAAATATATTTTCTTCAGTTCCCACATCCAAACTTGCAGCATGTCCAGGCTTTCCCTCATTTTTGATTCAGAGATATAGATAACAAATAATCAGAGTTGGAAGGGACCTTATAGGTCATTCAGATTCAGTTTTCAGTAAGCTCAAGGCAGATTCACAGCAAAGCTGTGAAGACCCATATTAGATATAATCAAGCTTTATTCAATAACAACAACAACAACAACAACAACAATCATAATAATCATAATAATAATAAAAAAAGGAAGTGTGAATTTATGGTGTTCCTGTATTTTCCTCTTTTGTTACAGTATGCTACAACTATCTGGTTTCCTAATGTCCTAAGAAGCAATCCCTAGATGTAATTGTTGGAAGAAATGTCCATCTGGGTTCAGTTCCAAAAGGGAAAAAAGACACTGGATTCATGCTTGGAAAGAAGGTTTATTGATGAACAGAATCACATGCCTTGGAGATCTTGGGCAGGAAAAAAAGGAAGAGGTGCTGAGAGTGCCTGGGTGTTATGCCCTCTCTGAGCTTTGAACTGAAGCACAGGAAGAGTATTCTGGTTGGTTGCTGTCAGAGGTCATAACTAACTTTGTAGGTTGTCTGTGTGCTAAGTTTGGTTGAAACTTGGTGGGTGGTGCAATGAAGGGCAATTAAATGGCTCTGCCTGAAGGAGGTAGATCTTTGTTACATAGAATAGTCTGGCCCAGGCCATAATGGCCCGTTAACAAAGGCGGGGAAAGGCTGAGTTTTTGCCTCTCTTTTAGGGGAAATATTCTTCCCTTTTAATATTTCCTAGCATATTTCATTTTTCTAGGAGAGGGGTGGTTTTAACTTCCAACATATTCATATGCTTCTGAAACCTGAACCACAAATGTAGGAGTGGAAATTAACCTAAAATCTAAGATCTTCATTTGATCACTCTTTTTTTTTCACATGACATCTTATGTCATTGAAATTCTTTTTCTTTATTAAAAAAAAACCTGTTGAAATTAACAGTGCAATAAATGGGAATAGGTAAAGATATTTAGTATTCTGAGATATGTACTATGATATTTTGCATTGATTGTTTTGACTGAATGAAATGCATCAAATAAAGAAGTAAGTAGCTCCTTTGCCCTTCACTGAAAAGGCTTTGTTGGCCTCCCCATTTCAGAGCTGGCCAGGCTAACTGGAAGAATAAGAAACAGGGGCAGGGAGACAGGAACTGTCACATTATTCACGAAAACAACACCCTTATAAAACAGCCTATTGCAATGAATCTGGGTTGGTATGCACTATTGACATGAAAACCAAGATAAATTCTAATGGTTTCTGACTACAGTGAAAATATTTCACACAATAAGCCCAGAGTCTTAAAATTATTAATTTCAAAGATGTGACTATAAGAAAATTAATTCGAGATTATAAAATAAAGAAGAGACAAATTAGAGGAGAATAAGCATCATAAGACCACATAGTTTATAATAACTTAAATGTGAAATATGTTTTTTATCCAGCGTACTAGCCAAATGCCTGTCATTCTGGTGACAGAGTGTGCATATCTGCATTGTATGAAGTGAGGATTTACATTTTGCAGGTATACCTAAGAAGTGCAATGTGTTTCCATTTCCCCTCTGAGCAGGGAAATAACGTACACCTACATGCACATAGCCACAGGAACTCATTCTTAATGAAGACCAGTTTAGGGAATGAAGACATTTTACTTTCTTTTAATTATTAAATTGTCTTATTAAAACAAAGAAACCAAAAACGCACCTTGCTCTTGTTTTTAAAAATCTGCATTTTATCTTTGCTTTTGAAGGGGAGAAAAAGGCTTTTTCTGACTTTAATCTATACAGCTACACATTATTTGTAAGATGTTCATACTTCTGAACAAGAATTATTAACCTGTATGGGAACATGCTGGCACTGTCTCCCATTGCTATAGTAGTTCATATCCTTGATTACATTGTTCTTCAATTTATACATTTTACAATTGTCTTCCGCAGAAAAACTATCTTAGAATAATTTACTACTAATACTTTCAGCAAGGATTATTGGTATAACCAAAGAAGTATATTACGGTTTATTACAATTCCTTTTGATTTATCATGCATGCTTTAATATTGTAATTCCTTTATCACTAAACTACTGCTATATGATATAATGACTGTTAACCACATGATGTTCTGTATTTCCGTTTATCTTTCCATAGTTAGAACTGATACATTCCAACAGTCATTGGAATTGTGACCATAAATCTTGTCAGTGTATAAGAGTTCATGAATTGGAGTAGACATGGTAATAGGTTAGCCAATGGGAACTGTTTGGTGATTAAGAAATAGCACCTGTTGTTAGCACCTGTTGTTAGATGGCTCGGAGCCTGAATTTGGCTTAGGGAAAAATTGGTCTGTATAAATACAGAGCTTCTATAGCTTCTGTGAATATGACTCTTGGATTCTGAGTTCTCCTGCATGGGTATTGTATACATGCATCATACTGTAAAAGAAATTTCTTCTATAAATGAATCCTGCTGAATTATTTACTTGTGTGCTGGTTGGATTGCTGCAAACTCTGATAGGTTATTGGCCCAGAGCACACTAAGCACACAGTAAATCTGAACTGTAATTAAGCTGAGGGACAGCCTGTGTTAAAAGGAAAAGAGAACAAGGTTGAGAAGGCTTGCAGGATGGCTGTTGAGTTCAAGAAGAGCTCTCTGCCTCGATTGGGACAGAAAAATTACATTGTTTGGGCTGCAAAATTTGAATGCTTCCTGAAGGCTAAGGAGTTCTGGGATATTGCACCATTAGCAGCAGCAGATCAGAAGAAGTATGATAAGGCACTGGCCTACATCATCTTAAGTTTAGATGATAAGTTTAGAAGAATTCTTGAATGTAGCTGATTTAAAAACTGTGAATGAGGTTTTGGCTGAAATTGAGAAGTGTGTATGTGAATACATCAGCATGCAATATTGTGAATTATTGAGACAATTGTGTAGAGCCAGGCTGCAGCCACAAGTGAGTGTGGAGCACCATTTGTTGCACATGCAGACTGTTAAGTTCTGCGCATGGGCACAAGGAACGGAGATGAGGCAGTGAACAGTGAACTTCAACTCTTTAGTAATCATTCTGAACAGAGCAAAAACCCTAGGGCAGCAGCAGCCCTTTTATAGGGCAGGCTGCTGACCTATTAGCCAATGAGAAACTTGGAAGTGTTAAACCCTTGAACCAATGAGAGTGGCTCGTTAACAGCCAATCAGATTCCCCAGAACGGACCAATCCGATATCAATATTATCGGCCAATCAGAAATGCAGGATTAGAACCCTGCTTTTTCTTAAGGTTTGTTAAAACTTTATTTAAGCGCTTTTATTAGTTTATAACACCCCTTCCCCCTGGGTTCCATTTGAGGGGTGCGGTGACATAATCCCTAAGATATGTAGGTTGTTTTAACTGTCTATTGGATTTGCGCTGTCCCACCGGTTCCTGTCTGTCGTCCGGTTTTGGCGGGACGTTTTTGGACATATCTGGTACAGGCGGTTCTGCATCCTCACTGGACGACTTGGTGCCACTAATGCTGTCATTGTTGTCCCCCGATCTTTGCGGGCTTGCCTCTATTGAGGTATTCCTCTGTAGCAAGCAGAGTCCCCTCCCTGATTCTTCTTCATTTATCACGCCCGATTGCTGACTTCCTTCGCTTCTGCTTTCCACCATCTCTAATTCGGTTTCTTTGACATCCCCTCCCCCCTCAGTTTGGGAGTCACAGGAGTTGCGGGAACTGGGTTGTAGCCTAGAGCGAAGCTGATCTATATGGCGTTTCCATATTTTTCCGTCGCAGGTTTGCACACGGTACGAACTGGGCCCAGTGATTTGAATTACAGTTGCTTCGGCCCATAATGGTTCGCTGGAGAGGTTTTTGGTGAAAACTAAGTTGCCTACCTTGAACTCGCGGCATATTCCGGTAGATCCACAGGGTTTCTCTGGCTCGTAGGACGGGTGAAGCTGGTCGAGGTGGGAACGGAGCTTGCGTCCCATCAACAGTTCAGCTGGGGTCTTGTTGGTGACGCTGTGCGGAGTGATGTGTTGGAGTAGGAGTATTCTGTTTATTTTGTCGTCAATGTCCCCATAGTCCATTTTGTGGAAAGTTTTTTTAACAAATTGTACCATGCGCTCGGCCCTGCCATTAGCCGCAGGGTGCGCTGGCGAAGTTAGCGCATGGCGGATACCCTGGTCCACTAAGTATTGTTCAAATGCCAGGGCAGTGAACTGGGGTCCGTTGTCGGAGACCAGAACGTCTGGCAGCCCGTGCGTTGCGAATAGCCTGTTCAATATTTGGATGATGGACTCGGTTGTAGTATTCTTCATTTCGTGGATCTCGAGCCAGTTGGAATAGGCATCCACTGTTAGGAGGAACATATGTCCTTTAGTAGGTCTTGCAAAATCAACGTGGATGCAGGACCACANTGCTCGTTGTAACCGCTCTGGGACAACAACTCTATCTCCCCATAGGATGCAGCCTTTTTGCGAAAAAAGTTCTGTTTGCCGGTTTCTGAAAGGGGTGAAGTCGTCAGGGGTTTGTTCTATTGGCCATCCTTGTTCGACCCAGCTAAGAACTCGCGCCAAGACAGGATCTCATTTTGTTTCGATTGCAATGTCTCTGGTTGTTAGCAGTGGTGAATGTAGCGTTTCAATCTGGAGTGTCGTAAGGGTTGGAGCTGGGTCGTCGACGGTTTCCGGAAGTGGGGCACGGCTCAATGCATCAGCATGGGGAATGGCTTTCCCCGGGCAGTGTTGTAATTTATAGTTGTACGCAGCTAAAAACTCCGACCAGTGAGTCATTCTAGGTGACAATATATAGGGGGTTGGTTTGTCTCCCGCTATAATCCCTAGCAAAGGTTTGTGGTCGGTCACAATAGTAAAAACTCATCCATACATGAAACCGTTTCACAGCAGATACAACAGCAAGAGCCTCTTTGTTGATCTGGCTATAGTTAAGTTCAGCCTTTGATAGGGTCCTTGAAAAATAGGCAATAGGGGCCTCACTACCATTTGGGAACACATGACTTAAAATGGCTCCTACTCCAAACGGTGACGTGTCACATGTAATTGTTAAAGGCAGAGTCTCGTTGTACTGCATTAAAGCAGCATCTGAGGTTAGAAAGTTTTTCACTTGTCGGAATGTGTGCTCCTCTCGGTGTCCCCAGACCCAGGTTGCTTTTTTGTCGAGAAGTCTATGTAGGGGCTCAGCTACGGTCGCTATCTGGGGCAAGAAGATGTTGTAAAAGTTAATGAGCCCCAAGAAAGCTTGGAGATCAGTCCTATTTCTGAGTCTTGGGGCATTTTTGATTGCCTTTAGTTTGCTATTAGGGAGTGAATGCCTTGTTTATTGATTAGGTACCCCAGGAACTCTACTTTATCTGTACACAGTTGACATTTATTTTTTTTAACTTTAAGGCCAGAGTCTTTAAATTTCTGGAGAACCATTTTAAGATGCTTTTCTCGTATTTCTCTATTTGGGGCAGCAATTAAAACGTCATCAAAGTATGGCATGATCCCTTGCAAGAGTTTCTCCATCAGACTTTGAAAAATCCCTGGGGCTACGCTCACTCCGAATTGGAGTCGGTTGCACTTAAAGGCGCCTCGGTGCGTAATGATCGTCTGTGCCTCTGTGGTTTTTTTTTATCTGCAGGCAGTTGTTGGTATGCCTGTGCTAAATCCAATTTAGCGAAGACTTTTCCGCCCCCCAGGGAATGGAGAAGGTGTTGTACCACTAGAACCGGAAAGCGTTCTGTTGAAGGGCATGATTAAGGGTGGCCCGGTAGTCCCCACAAATCCTTAACGATCCATCCGGTTTGATGGGTGTTACAATTGGGGTTTCCCAATGAGCGTGGTCAGTTGGTTCTAAAACACCCTGGGCTATTAATTTATCGAGCTGCTCATCAATATTTGGTTTAAGGGCAAAAGGTACCTGACAAGGCTTAACGCAGATGAGGGCTACTTCAGGGTTANTTAAGGTTAAATGATATCGGGGTCCCCTTGTACTCACCTAGTTTGTCTGCAAAGATGTCCTGGAATTCCTGGACGATGGCCTCCTCCCAGTCATCACTTCTGGTTTGGTGAATGACGGCTACCTCGATCCCGAGTGGAGCGNTTAATTGTTTAAGAATCTTCCAGGAAACCATCGAGAGGGACGATCCTGGATTGACTTCCATCACGCAAGGCTGGTTTTTGATGGCGACCTTCACTCGGATCTTCTTTGCATCTAGCGATGAGGTGTGACCGATTGTAATGGTTTGGTGTGCCTCTTCTTGTCTCGTTGAAATGGCCAGTGTTTTATTTCTGTAGGAGTGGTTGTTCCATTGGTAGTTCAAACGTTCCCGACTCACAGGGCGATTCCCTGTGGTCTGGCGGTAGTTGTTTCCCCTCTGAAGTGGTCCGGATCCTTGCTTGCTTCTACAGACCTTCCTGATGTGGCCTCTTTTCCCACAGAAATGGCAGAGNNNTTGGTCACGTTCAGACCGGAGCCGGTTGACCTCCTCCTCATCACTTTCTGATGGCGATTCGAGGTCCTCATGGTGGGTCACTGTTGTGTGCCTCTCTAGGCGAGTTGAGGTATCGCTGGANGCTTGCTTCTACAGACCTTCCTGATGTGGCCTCTTTTCCCACAGAAATGGCAGAGCGTGTCGAGGAATTTGCAGTCTGATCGTGGGTGATTTGCCCCAAAACCCGCGCATTGGTGCGGTAGTCTGATTCCGCTGGTGGCGTTGGTCACGTTCAGACCGGAGCCGGTTGACCTCCTCCTCATCACTTTCTGATGGCGATTCGAGGTCCTCATGGTGGGTCACTGTTGTGTGCCTCTCTAGGCGAGTTGAGGTATCGCTGGAGAGTTGACGGAGCGGTGCGTTGGTGTGGCGCATTCGGGCGGCCGACTTCCTGGTTGCTTCTGCTGCAGTAGCGTCCTTGATGACATCAGCAAGGTCGATGTCCCCTTTGGCCATGATCTTGCTCTGTGTCGTGTGGTCTTCTAATCCCAGAATTATTCGGTCTCTCAGAGCTTCTTCGAGGTCTGTAAACCCACAGAGGCCTCCCAGGTTCCGGAGATCCGTGATGAAATCTGCAACGCTCTCTCCTTTCCGCTGGTCCCTCTGGTAAAATTCATGTCTTCGGACAAGGGTTGATATGGCAGGTGCATAGTGGGCCCGTAGAAGGGGTGCGAGGACATCCCAGTCCATGGTTTTCACCTCAGCCAGTTTCGCTAGTGCCTTGGCAGGCTAGTGCAGATGGCAGGCCCGCAATGGGTCAGGAACACTGCTCGCTTTTTTCCCGTAGTGGCATCCTTCAAGTTGTTGGTCTCCAGAAACATCTGGAACCGGTCTATGTACGAGTGCCAGTCTTCTTGTGCCGGGTCAAATGGAACGGGTGTTATGGCACCGCTGGACATGGTTTCCGTGGTCAATGCGCCTTCAGCCATGTGCTCTGTTTGGTGCTCTGTAGTGTTCAGTCAGCTCTGATGTCTCCGTATCCCATCCTCGTCGCCAGTGTTAAGTTCTGTGCATTGGAGCAAGGAACGGAGACGAGGCAGTGAACAGTGAACTTCAAACTCTTTATTAATCATTCTGAACAGAGCAAAAACCCTAGGGCAGCAGCAGTCCTTTATAGGGCAGGCTGCTGACCTATTAGCCAATGAGAAACTTGGAAGCGTTAAACCTTGAACCAATGAGAGTGGCTCGTTAACAGCCAATCAGATTCCCCAGAACGGACCAATCTGATATCGCTATTATCGGCCAATCAGAAGTGATTGGATTACAACCCAGCAAAGTTTTTCTAAAAAATAAGAAACAGGACAACAATACTGGAGGTGTTTCATATGTGGTGATAAGAATCATTTGAAGAAAAACTGTTTGCAAGGAAGAAAAATAAAAAAATGGACAAGCTGCTGTTGCAAAAGTTAACTGTTGTATTAGCAGAGACAAATAGTTAATTGACAGTGGGGCTAGTCAAACAATTGTTAATAATTCAAAATTGTTTTTCAGAATGGATCCAGTTGGAGGAGATGCAGTAGCCTTAGCAAATGGCCAGAAAGCTAATGTCACAGCAAAAGGCAGTGTGCTGATTCTATGCCTGGAGGAAAAGTTTCGTAACATATTATATGTGCCTGAAATGGAGCATAATTTACTGTGTGTCCCTAGTCTAGACCAAAAAGGGGTTTACTTTGAGACCACATTTGTAAATGGGAAATGTCTCATAAAAAAGAATGGAAGTGTACGTGCACAGGGCATACAACAGGATAACCTTTATGCGTTGCAGGGAAAAAAGTGTGCCCAAACATTTGGAAATGTACCGAAACATTTGGAAATGTGGCACAACATGATTCATGTGTTCATCTCTTGCATAGAAAGCTTGGCCCTGCCAGCTTCAGAGTTTTGCAAAAGATGCAACGGTTCGGAGAAGGGTTAAACTTAAAACAGTGTAAGACATACTTGGACTGTGCAGTATGTAAATCTTCAAAGTCCAAGGCATTCCCAGTAAGCAAAAGTAGAACAAGGCAAACAACAAGAGCTCTAGAGCTGGTATATGCAGATTTGGTTGGGCCAATGCAAGCCAGTTTGGGAGAAACAAAGTGTGCGCTGGTCATTGTAGATGATTACAGCAGGTTTGGGTTCTATTTACTAAAGAGTAAAATAGAGGTGCTACAGAAATTTAAGCAATGGGTAAGCTTCATGGAAAGGAGACATAAACAACAGATATGTCAGCTGCCAACTGACAGAGGTCAGCAAGTTTTCAAAAGTGGTTGAGAAGTTAGGAATAAAACACAGATGCACTAATAAACAGTTGAGCTTGGTGTAGCTGAGAAGCAGAATGGAGTCTTACAAACCTTGAAGGATTCACTGCTGGAGGATTCTGGTATGAGCAGATCATATAGGGGTGAAGCCATGTTGACTGCTAATTATTTAATCAATAGGCTGTGGAGTTTATCTATTAATAATATTCCATATGCAGTATTATATGGGAAAAAGCCATCTCTGTCACATTTAAGGGTGTCTGGAAGCAATGCATAGGTGTATATTTCAAAATCAATCAGGAGAAAAGATCAACCAAAGGCTAAAATGCTCCGGTTTACAGGCTATGTGCTTGGCTCAAAGAGCTATCACTTTAGCAATGGCAGCAAAAGAATAGTGATTTCAAGGTCTTCTAGCTTTGCAGAGCAAAATTGGAACAGAATTGATGCCAATTTTTGGAATGATCCACAGTGATGGTGACCCACTTAGTGATGGCAACTCATTTAGTGATGGTGTCAGTGTTCAGGGAGGAGAAACTGAAAAAGAACTACAAAAGGAATCAGGAGATGATTACTTGGATATGAAGCAAGAGATGCAAGAGAAGTCAATGCCACACAGGTCAGAGCAACGGAACAAAGTGATTCCACCTGACAGGTATTTTGCTAGTGAAGTAAATGTATGTAATGTATGGTATGAACTATAAGGAAGTATTAGCATTACCCAAAATTGAACAAGTAAAGAGGAAAGAAACCATGAACAAAGAAATGAAATCCATGGGGGAACATAAAGTGTTCACATCTATGACTTTGCCACAAGGTTGCAGAGCTGTAGGATGTAAATGGGTATACAAAAATGAAGTACTACCCAACAATGAGGTACAATATAAAGCAAGATTAGTGGCACAAGATTTTTCACAGGGGAATAATGGGCACTATGATGAGGTATTCATACGAACAGTGAAAGCATAAGGTTAGCACTAGCGTTGGCAGCGGCACATGACCATAAAATTTGGCATTTTGATAAAGCTATAGCATTCCTCAATGCAGAATTAGAGGAAGAAATTTACATGGTTCAAGAACCAGGGTATGAAAATAAAAACCTTAACCCTGTGTATAAATTGAACAAGGCCATTTCTGGGCTGAAGTAGTCAGCCAGGAATTGGAATATCTGTTTAGATACAGCATTGAAGGGTCTTGGGTTCAAGAGTTGTAAGGCTAATGGTTTCATATGCACTGGAAGGTGGGGATTGTAAATTGTTAGCATTTGTGGATGATCTTTATTTCATTGCAAAGGATTTGACACAGAAAAAAGGATTTGCTCCAACACTTATGAACACAGATTTTCACAACAGTTTGAGTGAGGACAAAAATGATCAAGCCATTGAATAGAGTGCACTATGGGAAGAATATTGTTTATCTCAGCCACTATATGGACAGCTCAGCAGATGAGGCAACAAATACAGAAGTTTCAAAGAAACAATAGAAGTTTATTCCGTCACAGCTGAAATACCAACATGAAGCAGCAAACAATCACAAATAAAGACAGCACATTCTATTCCCTCTGGTAACTGCTGCCCCATTCCTCGTATCTGGCAGCCAAGCCCCCCCCCCAAGGAAACCAACATCCCGTACTTTGCCACAGCCCCATACCTGAAATATGCCCATCACCAGTTCGTGTCTAAAGGAGTGCCTCTTATCACCCTTCACCACATGAACAGCTGCTTGTCGCTCATTTGCATTGGCATCAGCTCCCCTGCACAATGGGATCCTTTCAACTGTAGCTCGACCAGCTGGGTGTTGCATCGTGGTCACTGTCCGCTGATGCATATTGTGAGCGCCCGCAAATGCTGAGATGTACAATGCAGGCTGGCAAGTCCATAATGGCTTGTAAATCATGGCTGGCGAGTTCATGGCAGGCAAACATGGTGCAGGTAGTGGTGTTGAGCTTTGGCCTGAGCTGAGCATGACAATTTGGTTTTATGTCTATTCCAATCATGAAGGGAGGAGTGTCAATGTGTAAGAGTTCATGAATTGGAATAGACATGGTAACAGGTCAGTCAATGGGAACTGTTTGGTGACTAAGAAACAGCACCTGTTGTAAGCAATGTCAGATGGCTTGGAGCTTGGGTGTGGTTTAGGGAAAAATAGTCTATATAAATATAGAGCTTCTATAGCTTCCGCGATTATGGCTTCTGGATTCTGAGTTCTAGTTTTGACTTCTCCTGCATGGCTATTGTATACATGCATCATACTGTATATTATTGTACATAAAGAAGTTTCTTCTATAAATGAATTCTGCTGAATTATTTACTTGAGTGCTGGTTGGATTGCTGTAAACGCTGTTAAATCTCTATCTCTTCATATCTTATAATGAAGAGTACACTATGAAAAGTCAAACTCTTAAAATGTAAATTACTAGATCTTACATATAAAAGCCAAATTTGATGAACTTACATGGTTCCACACTCTTGTAATTTATTGATGGATTAAATTGTGAAATTTCCCAAATCTTAGCAGTCAAGCTTATGGAAATGTTCTGCCTGATATTGGTGCAGAATGGATGTTAACATATACATTTGACAAAGCAAAAGCCAAATCATTTTTCTTTCAAAAATGTTTGTACTTTTTAAATTTTCTTATTTATTTGTCAAAATGTACAAGATAACAAGTACAGGTATGAATATAAACATGAACAAAGGAAGTAAATACAGATAAATGGGGATAGTAGGACAGGGATGGTAAATACGCTGGTACGCTTATGCACGTCCCTTTAAGAACCTTTTAAGAATGGGATCAGGTCTATGGTAGACAGTTTGAGATTAAAGCTGTGAGGGTTTGAGACTGTAACAATGGAGTCAGGAAGAGCATTCCAGGAATTGACCACTCTATTGCTGAAGTCATATTTTCTGCAATGATTTTGCAGTGGTTTACCTTGAGTTTGTATTGATTTTTTGCCCATGTATTATTGTGGTTGAAGCTGAAGAAGACACTGACAGGCAAGACATTGTAATAGACAATTTTGTGTACTATGCTTAGATAACAGGTGGTGCAGTTCCAGATTTTCCAAGACCCAAATTTTAAGCCTGGAGGCATAGGGAATTCTGTTGTGAGTAGAGGAGTGGAGTACTCTTCTCAAGAAATACCCCTGAACCAGTTCAATCATGATAATGTCCAATATATAGTTTGGGTTCCAGGTGGATGAGCTGAATTCAAGAATTGGTCTGGCAATGGTTTGCCCAAGTTAGCAATTCAATGTTACTGGAGAAGAAGCTTCATGTGATGACCTGGGGCATGGCACAAAGGTAAAACAATCAGATAATCAATAAGAGTCCCTTTATTAGCTCCAACTTTGCCCCCAATGTCCAGGTTACCTTCTGGCTGGAGAAGAACTCTCCCAGGAACAGCCTTTGACTGTAGAGAATTAAGTACAAAACATGGTCAACACAAACTGTAACTTTAAGTCCAATCAAACCAAATGGAGGTAATTAATTTGGCAGGGCAGGAGCAAGAATTCCAGACATGAAGGCATGGCAAAACTCACATGGTTGGCAAGACACCAGGAACACAGATAAACAATGACAACACAGGATGGCTAATGAAGGGAATCAGGGCCCTTTCCTCCCCCTATAAGCCACAGAATCCACATTACTCTCTTCTCCGCTCCTCCCTGCATGCCCTAGGATGAAGAAGGGGTGGGTCTGGGTCTTCCTCTGAACTCCCTCTCCCTTGTTCTATCTCTCCCCTGCTCTGGCCATCAGGACTTTGCCCTTCCCCAGCCTCCTCCACAGCCAATGGAGCCACACTTCCATACCCTGTCAGCTGTTCGGCTTCCTCCTCAGATTCAGACTCTGTCAGGGGCATGGCACTTTGCAAAATAAGGTTAATAACTCTTAATGCCTTTTTGGCAATGCTGTTTCAGTGAGCTCTGGGGATTAGATTGGTTGAGATGAGTACTCCTAGGTCCTTGACAGAGTGAGGGTCATCTACAAGATTGTTTCTGCCCAACTTGTAATTGGTTTTCTGATTTTTATTGCTATTTGTTAGTTGAAATTTGGAGTTGCCAATTATGTGACCATTCTGACACATAGTCAAGGTCGCTTTGTAGGGCAGCAGCATTGTCAGTGGTGTTAAATAATTTTACGTCATCGGCAAAGAGGATGCAGCTGCTTTTAATATGATTGCATAGGTCATTGATGTAAAGCAGAAAGAGCGTGGGTCCTAAAATACTGCCTTGGGGGAGACCAATGTTAATTGGTGTTGGTTTAATAGGGCCTTCCCTATTTTGATTATTTGTTGCCTCTGTGACAGGAATGTGGCTATCCACTTGTGCAGGGATCTGGAGATGCTGTAAGAGCTTAGTTTCAACAGTAGTTTGTCCTGCACCACTGAATCAAAGGCTTTGCAGAAGTCTATGTAAATTGCTTTACCCTGGTCCAGATGTGTGGTCCAATGTTTCTGCAGTGATTACAGAACAAATTTTTCATGAAATCAAACTGCTTGTTAGAGGGTGATGGATTGATTTATAATTGATTCCATGACTTTACAGGTGACACATCACAGTGAGATTGGTCTGCAATTTTCCACTAGACTAGGGCCTCCCATACCAAATAGGTATGACCATGGCTAATGACCATAAATTGGGAAAGGAGCTGGTTCTGAAAGACACCNAGAGTTTATAGCATAGTCAAAATAACAGTCCATTAGTCATGTATCATTTAGTCAGTCCATTCAAGGATATTCAGTTAGCAAAAAGTCTGTGTAGAAATATCCTATGTCAGCTCACTTACAATAAATCAACAGTCCTTTTCTCTCCCGTTCGAGTAAGGAAAAAACATAGTCTTCAAAACATCCAGTAATTCGGGATCATCAAAGCCAGAGAGAGAGCAAGCTGCCGTTCCTTGCTTCTTTTAAAGTGCTTT
>BHEV01020016.1:0-21932 GCA_004319985.1 Emydocephalus ijimae | reverse complement strand
CAGGACCAGACAGCCTTCAGAAAAGATCTTTTAGTTTTGTTTATGTTTTGTGTTTTGTATGTTTAGTGTGTTGTGTTTTTTCTAAAATTAATAAAATTTGTTTAAAAAAAACAAAAAAAACAAATAAAAAAATAAAAAATAAAAAAAGATTAAAAAACATAAAAAAAAACAAAAAAAAAGAAATGACAGATGCACGGATCTGACAATTTCAGTTGCATATATCAACTAGAGAAAAATGCAACCTGATTCCAGTTAGCTCATTAAGTTTTAGTCAGTCCTTCCAGCTTAGCCTCATTGAGTAAAATCTTTTTCTTCTCTGGAAATTTAATCAAAGACTTATAGGCCTTTCTTTTTATCACGAGATCCTCACACTTAATGTTCTAAAAGAAAAAGTTCTAAATTTGTCTTCTCAATGCTCTTCTTTCAGTTGTGTTGAGAGGTTTACATTTGAACAATAGTAGTGAAAGTTAATATCTGATTCTTCCAAAGCTGCAATAAACTCTTCTGCATTTTCAGTGACTTATTTTTATTTATTTGTTTGTTTGTCAAGCAAGTATTAGATAACAGGTATAAGCATGATTATGAATACATGAAATGGATATGAATAAAAAAGAAACAATAGGACAGGGATGGTACGCACGTTGGTGCACTTATGCACACCCCCTACAGACCTCTTAGGAAAGGGGGGAGGTCAATAGTAGACAGTCTACGGTTAAAGTTTTGGGGTTTGGGAAGAAACCACAGAATCAGGTAGAGTATTCCAGACATTGACCACTCTGTTGCTAAAGTCGCATTTCCTACAATCAAGTTTGGTGTGGGTTGAGTTTGTATCTATTGTGTGCTCTTGTATTGTTGTGATTGAACCTGAAGTATTCATTGACAGGTAGGACATTGCAGTAGACTTACTGTACTACTTAGATCGGACCGAAGGTGGCATAGTTCTAGGTTGTCCAGGTCTAAAATTTCAAGTCTGATGGCATAAGTTATTCTGCTACGAGTAGAGGAATGGTACAAGTAATCCTTTTTGATGTAACCTAAATATATTAAATCTTATATTAAATCTATATAACCTACACATAATATACAACTGGAGGATGGGAACCAGGTATTCAGAAACTTGTCACCTCTTTTTTTTTTTTTGAACAAATTTTATTAATTTTTAAAGACATACAAAACATAAATACACAAAAACACAAAACATAAAAGCATAAGAAATCTATTTTCTGAAAGTTGCTTAGTCTCGGGTTAAAACTCTTGGTACAGACACAAATTCAAATTCATATTCATTTTACATATCATTCCATATCTTATAAGCATTTTCAATTTTCTATATAACTTCTCCTCTTTTTTAAATTTTCTCAATTTTATTTTATCTCCTCTCAATTCAAATCATAATATTTATTATTCTTTGTCTGTTCTATTTCCAGCTATCCATTTATCTTTTTTCTTTGAAAAAAACTTCTCTTGTACACTAAATGGAGTATGATGCCTTTATCTCTTTCCCCTATATTTATAATACTTAATATAGAATACATAACTTACATTGGGATTCTGTCTGGTACGTTCTAAAATTATACAGTATTATCAAAACCAATACAAATCTATTCATTAATATTGATATTCATTTATATCTTAAACATTTAGCACATTACTTTTCAGTTAAATCACATACTTTTATGGGAGCACCTATTTTCCATAGTTATTCCCCCCCCCCACATCACATATTATAGATCATTATTTCATTACAATGTTCCCCCTTCTTCTACTTCAAATCTCTCATTTCACAAAAAAATTAACTAGGATAACATAGTCTAATCATTAATATTAACAATCATTTATATCTTAAACATTTTACCCATTTCAATTAAATATCATGCCTTTGTGGGAACACTTATGCTTTCCAAAATTATTCCCCCCCCCCACATCACATATCTTAAATCATTGTTTCATTACGGTACTCCCTTTTCTTAACAAAAATTTCACTGGATTATACTAAATATTTTATCACATTTTAAATTACATGTTATTTCCAATTTTCTATGGTAATTTCTAAATACAAATATAGAAATGCAATCTTATGTACTTTTCTAGAATCCCTTTTTCAATAAAATTTATCCATTATCTCTAAAAAACTTTTGCTTCTTTACATCTTGCTCCCCACCATTAAGGCTTCTCATCCCTTCCTTTCTCTCTTGCTTCTTCTTCTCCTTGTCCTCTTTACCCCCTTGTCTCTCCACCTCCCTTTTATTCTGCTTTCCCCCTTTCTGTTGTTTCCTAACATAATGTCCCCTTTTCACCTTACTCTTCTCTTTTTGGGTTGTTTTTCCAGGTCTTAAAGTCTTCTTTTCCTTTTTCTTTTTCCCTTCTCTGAGCAAAGTTATTTGTTCATCAAAGATGGCTTCTTCTTTGTCCCCATCATCCTGTTGCTCATTCAGCTTTACATAAGTATAAACCGCCATTTCTAAAAATTGAAAAAGTGTGCCAAGGACATCTTTCCCTTCTTGCTTTTCTTTTTTATATTTTTGGTATACAAGTTTCAGTCCATCCACAAGTGATGCCATTGTGTAGAGAAATTTTTTTTCCAAACAACCACCCAAGTGCTTTTAATCAGAAATAATTCTCAGAAGTTCCAAAATTACCAAACAATCCAAACAAGCTGTTTCATTTAAATACTTTCTCCTTCTTCACTTTCTCTTTCTGGGGTTAAAGTTTAGTCACAAAGTTCCCTTTAAAATATATCATTTAGAAGTCTTATTGATGTTTAGTGACTCTTTAGAATTCTAGGCAATCTTCTCCTTATTTTCAAATTTTGCTCCAATTTTTTTTCCTCTCCCTTCCCACTCACAGCCAAAAAGATTTTTTTTCATCCGCTGTCACATTAGGAAGGAGAGTGAAACGAAAAAAAAAAACTTTCCCTTTTAGGATACTCGCAGCTTGTAACTCTAAGTAGAAACAATGTATCCTTAGCAGCCTTCAAGATTCCAGGGCACTTTCTCTTGCCTTCTCCCGTTTGAAAGCAACTTTCACAATTCTTCCAACTTTCTCCCTCCTGCACCTGCTTGTCCGGCTGCAGATTTCTTCGTGGCGGCCATTGCTGACCGCCGCTCCTCCGCCTTGGGAAAAGGGGGTTTTGCCGGCTGGGGAGGGGGTCTGCAACACCCACAAGCCCCTGTCCGGATCCCGCCTGTCTTCAGCTGCCTCTACAGGGCAGCTATATCCCCCAGATCCAAACGGATCGGGGGAACCTTGGCAGCGAATTCAGCAGGGATTGCGCAGTATCGCGAATCGCTGCTGCTGCTGAAACCTTGCAAACCGGAAGTCCCCAGAAACTTGTCACCTCTTGAAGAGATAACAATATGAGAAGGAACCATAAAAATTCCAGGTCTGGAAAATACTCCCTGGGAACTCTTCAAAAGATACATTCTCAGAGAAGGGGAGGGGGAATTAACATATTGGTTCTTTGTTTGACAAAATACACATCTGAATAAGGAGAGGGGTCCTAACTCCCCTTATCTATTACTGTATGCCTGGGAGCATTTAGACTCTTCTGGAATCATTCCCTTTCAATAAATAATTCCTTTTGAAATTCTTATTTCCAGAAGTTCATTCTTTTTGGTTGGAGGGGAAAAGTCCAGTGCTTACATGGTCCTAGAACACTGCCTTGGGGGACATCACTGTTGACAGGTACAGGATTTGATAGGATGTTCCCTATTTTGACCATTTGTTGCCTGTTTGACAGGAATGCATCTATCCAGTTATGCAGGTATCCGGAGAAGTCATAAGATTTTAGTTCGTCTGACATATACCACTGAATCAGCGGCTTTACAGAAGTCTATGTAAATAGTGTCAATTGCTTTGCCCTGATCAAGTTGTGTAGTCCATATGTTTTTGCAGTGTAGGAGTTGCAGACTACAGGATAATTTTTTCCGAAACCAAATTGTTTGTTAGAGAGTAGGTTGTTTGTCTCTAAGTGGAGGATAATGGATTGGTTAATAATTGATACCATGACTTTACAGGTGATGCAGCATGAGGAGATTGGTCTGTAATTTTCAACTAGGCTGGGGTCTCCCTATTTGAAGATGGGGATGACCATGGCTAGTGACCACAGGTTTAGCAAGGACCTGGTCCTGAAAGATTTTTCAAAGATTATGCTTAGAGGTTCTGCTTTGGCAGTTGATAGCTTTTTCAAGAAGTAAGCACATATTCTGTCTGGTCCAATAGATAGAGATGGTTTTAGATTACATAGTGCTTTTTCAACATTGTCTTCTGTAAAATCAATATGTATTAGATAATGGTAGTTGTCTGTGGTTTAACTAGGAAATGTTGGGCATGATCCATTGCTGTTTACAAAGACTGAGCCAAAGAATGTGTTAAAGAGGTTGGCTTTAATGGTGTCATCGTTACAGTCTTTACCGTTAGGTCCTTTCAGGGGTGCGATGATGGACCTTGAGTCTTTAATGTTGTTGTTTACAAAATTGTAGAAAGCATGGGTGGAATTGGTGCATTATCACATTGCTTAATGTGATAATTGGTCCATTCAGTCTTTATCTGGTGGCATAAATTTTTGTATCGGCTTTTGAAGTTGGCAACGTGACCAGATTTGTTTTTCTGCCAAAGGGATTTCTTTTTGGAATGGAGCTTCCTTATTGTTATGGGTATTTTTTATTTATTTTTTGGTTTTGGGAGTTGTTATTGGTACATATAGTTTGATGACTCTTTTGACTTCAAGTAAAAATATGTTGTAATGGTCTTCAACAGTATTGCATCCAATGAATAGAATTTGCCAATCAAGAGATGAGAGATTACTGTTTATAAGATCATAGTTGCCTTTTTTGAAGTTATAATTGAGTATCCTATCATTATGATGATTTTTGTGAGGAAGTATGTTGAGACAAAAGTTAATCATGCTGTGGTCAATGTTGGAAAAGGGTTCTTTTATTTGTATTCCATAAATTGAATTCAAACTGTTGCAGAAGATGAGATCGAGGCAGTTGTTAAGTCTAGTGTTGTTGGTTACTAATTGTTCCAGTCCCAGATTTGTTACAATATTGTAGAAGGTTGCATGTATGGGTTCAGTTTTACATTCATTTAGGGTCCAATTAATATGAGGTAAATTGAAGTCACTGTCAGCCTCAAGATATCCATAATATGTATAAACTGCATTCTAACTATTGCTTTTCTGCTGTTATGTCAATCTATGTCTTTCGGCTGTCAATAGCAACGGAGGGAGGGGGGAATTTGGAGGGGAAGAAAGCTGGAGGTGTTTTGCATTCCTTTGCTGGGTTAGCAAGGGGAGGGGGAATTCTTTTCTTTAACTTTCCATTTCTTGGCTAGCTTCTGTCCCTTTTTGCGCAACTGCGAACTTTTATCAAAATATGTCAGGGTCAACTGACAGAAGCCTCATCACCACCTGGAGATGACCACATGATGATATTCAGAAGTTTTAATTGGAAGAGTCATTTGGACCTGGGAGCATTTCCATTCCTTTGTATATGTGATCTGCGCGCCAATTTCTCAGATTTGGAATTAAATCTGAAGCTTTCACTTTATTTCCCAGTAAAAGGATAACTTTGCTTTAACCATGAAGTCTGAGTATTTCTTTCTTGGGATTTGAAGAGAGCACAGACTGACATTATTCCAAATCTCACACATCAACCCACCTGGAGAAAATATCAACTTTTCTTCCGAGGGGGTTTCATCTCATGTCGCCTCCAGCCATAAACGCTCTCAGTTCCTCCAGCTCCCTTGCTGTCATTGAATACAGCTTCGGTTTCGGGAGCATCACCCCCGGTAGAAATTCAATACTACAATCGGTTGACCGATGAGGAGGAAGCTTGTTGGAGGCCTCTTCGCTAAACACCTCTCTTAAGTCCCAGTACTCCTTCAGGATTTTCTCCTCTCCCTCCACGTGTTCGGCACCTGCGGAAGCGGTCTCGGCCGGAACCTGGAGCTTCGGCTGGGATTTCTCCTCCCCTTCTGGGTAGGGTTGCTCCTCCCCTTCCGGTGGCCGATCGGTGTGGATCCATATCCACCCCTCTCTCCAATTCACATGGGGATTCCACTTCCGAAGCCAGGGCAGTCCCAATATTAGAGGCTGTTCCATCCCAGGGGCCACAATAAAACACAGGGTCTCGTGGTGGGATCCCATTGTCATCTCTAGGGGCTCCATTATAAAATGTGCGGGGCAACCTCCCGCCTCAGATCCATCCAGTTGGCAGAAAGATATGGGTGTTCTTAAAATTCTCAGTTCGATG
This sequence comes from Emydocephalus ijimae, assembly GCA_004319985.1. NCBI lineage: Eukaryota > Metazoa > Chordata > Lepidosauria > Squamata > Elapidae > Emydocephalus > Emydocephalus ijimae. The sequence continues at coordinate 15,678 of BHEV01020016.1, read as the reverse complement.
CTCTTACCCTTGACTACCCTCATGTTAATTACGCACCTCGTGCACCCCGAGTCCAATAAAGCCAACATCTCTCTCTTGGTCCCTGAGGTGGGCACCCTTAATTTTATTGGGATGGTCATGGGCCCTCGGTTAGGACTTACCGGGACGTCCTCTTCTGAGTCGGTCTCGCTCTCGTCGAGGGAGGTCGGAGGTCCCAGCTCCTCTCCCGCCGGAGGGGCAACCTCTATAACCTCTCTTATCTTCAGTCCAGTTTCGCGAGGCTTGGTTGGGGGGTTTTCGAGCTTCCTCCCTGGGCCCCGCGCTCTCTTTGGATCTGGCTTGGCTCGGCAATCCGCCATCCGGTGGCCCTCCTTCCCACAATGAAAACAGGCCGTGGATTTGGCTCTTGCCATCACCCCTCCCTTTCAGAGGTTGGAGGTCTCTCGGAAATGGGGGGGAGCAGTTTGCTCCAGGCAGGGCCCCCTCTGCGTCTGCTTCGGATTAGATCTATGTCCACCTCTTCCGCCAGCAAGTACCACAACTGCAAATCATGTGGGTCCCTTCTGGAGATGCACGTGTGGTATATATCTTCATTTAAGCCATCTTTGTAGGCTTCTACCAGGGCACCCTGGGACCAGCCTCGAATGTGGTATGCTAGCTGCCTGAACTCTTGGGTGTAGTCAGCGACCAATCTCCCCCCTTGGATTAGAGTCTTCATTCTGATCCTGGTCTTTCTCTCTGCCAGAGGGTCCTCAAACCTCCTCCTCAATCCAGTCATGAAAACATCGAGGCTCCGCAGTTGGGGGGAGTTATCATTGTACAAAGTCACCATCCAGTCTGCTGCCATCCCTTCCAGGGTTCTGGTAACACATCTCACTTTGGCTGCTTCAGAGGTGAACTCCCTTTCAAATTCTGCCATATAGCTCCCGACTTGTACCAGGAAAAAACCCAAATCTCTGGGATTTCCTCCAAACTTCACATCTAACGGGGGCAGGTGGCGTCTTCCAGGAATCACACCTATTGCTGGGGCTCCCTGGGCGGCGGCAGGCGGCTGCGCTGGCATGGGCTGGGCTAGGGGAGATGAGGGTAGCTCGACTTCCTAGGGCTGAACTCGCTCCCCCTTCCCCCTCATACCTTGGAGCCGTGCCAGGCTTCTCAGAAACATCCATAAGGAATTTCCCGGCTTGATCCAGCCTGCATTCCATCTCCGCCCTCTCTTGCCACAGCCATTCCCTCTCACCTCTTTGACTTACACTGATCCCAGGAGGAGGGGGGTCTTCAGGGTCTTTCCAACCAACCCCCAACAACCATCTGGGCATCTCAGCTGAGGTTTCTTCCAGAGTCAGGTCAGCCAGCAGGTCAGCAGCTGGCATCTCTGGTAGCAGCATCGACTGCCCCCCCACAGCTCCCTGGTCATCTTCATCGCTGGCTGGGGACGACATGAGATGAAACCCCCTTGGAAGAAAAGTTGATATTTTCTCCGGGTGGGTTGATGCTGAGATTCGGAATAATGTCAGTTTGTGCTCCCTTCAGATCCCAAGAAAGAAATACTCAGACTCCATGGGTTAGAGCAAAGATATCCTTTTACTGGGAAATAAAGTGAAAGCTTCAGATTTAATTCCGAATCTGAGAAATTGGCGGGCAGATCACATATATAAAGGGATGGAAATGCTCCCACCCCCCAAAGTCCAAATGACTCTTCCAATTAAAAGTTCTGAATATGATCATGTGGCCATCTCCAGATGGTGATGAGGCTTCTGTCAGTTGACCTTGACATATTTTGATAAAAGTTCGCAGTTGCGCAAAAGGGGACAGAAGCTAGCCAAGAAATGGAAAGTTAAAGAAAGGAATCCCCCTCCCCTTGCTAACCCAGCAAAGGAATGCAAAACACCTCCAGCCTTCTTCCCCTCCAAATTCCCCCTCCCTCCGTTGCTAATGACAGCCGAAAGACATAGATTGGCATAGCAGCAGACAAGCAATAGTTAGAATGCAGAATATACATACTATTGGAAGATATCTTGAGGCTGACAGTCTTGTGCTGATTATACGGGTATCAGATGTGATTCTGCCTAACTTCATCTATTGCTTCCTGTCTGTTAGGAAGCTTATGATCAACTTACAAGTGTGTTCAGGTACTGCTAGCTGGTTTAGTTTAGTTAGAAGAATGTCTGGAATGATGGTATTGAATGCTGAACTGAAGTCTACAAAGAGGACCCTTGCGTAGGTGTTGTAGGATGTAATGCAGAGCCATATTAACAGCATCATCTGTCGATCTATTTGCTCGGAATGCAAACTGGCTGGAATCTAACAGTAGATCCATGATTCAGGTGGGACAGCATTAGCCTTTCAAAGGTTTTTATAATTATAGGTGTTAGAGCAACTGGTCTGTAGTCTTTCAGTTCCTTGATGGCTTCTTTGGCATTGGGATGGTAGAACGTTTGAAGTAAGAAGGAACATAGCACATCTCTAGTGATTTATGGAAGATTCAGGTGAAGATGGGGGCCAATTGGTCAGCATAGACTTTTAAGCAAGAAAGAGTTATCTTGACTAGCCCTGGTGCTTTCCTTGGCTTTTGTCTGTGAAATAAACCTTGTACTTTTTCTGTGATCACCAGAGGTTGTGAACCCAATTGGTTGGGGTAAGTTGTAGGAGGCTTGGCTGTTGGTGTGCTTGAAATGGAGGTTGCGGAGATAGGTGGCTGTAGTTTCTTTTCAAACCTGCAAACATTCAGGTCATCTGCTAGTTGGTGATTTCCTTCTGCCTGGGAAGGAGGTTTGCTGTAGCCAATGATAATTTTTAAGAGTTTTTCACAGGTTTGCTGGTTCATTTGTTGAGAACTGATTCCTTAACTTTTCAGAGTAGCTTCTTTTTGCTGCTCTGGCCTGATTGTATAGTATTCTGTCACCTTTTCTGTCTGCTTCCTCTTTGGAACAATGTAGCTGCTTAGGTTTAGCTGTGAACCAAGGTTTATTGTTACTATATATTTGCAGGTTCCTTGTTGGTGCACATAGGTCTTCACAGAAGCTGACATACGATATTATAGTATCTGTGAGCTCATCTAGCTCTGCAGAGGTATCTTCAAAAACATTCCAATTAGTGCAATCAAGGCAAGCCTGAAACTTCAGCTTTGCCTCATCAGTTCAAGTCCTCACTGATTTAATTGTTGGTTTCATGGTTTTAAGTCTTTGTCTATAGGCAAGTACAAGTTGAATCATGCAGTGATCAGAGTGTCCCACAGCTGCTCATGGTAAAGTTAATCCGATTATGTCCTAAAGGTCATGTCCTGTCCTTAATCTCATCAGCTAGAGCTGAAGGTGTTTTGTTTAGCAGGGTACCCGTGCTTTGCTACAAAACTATGTGATCGGGCAATTTGGGGGGAGGAAAATAAGGGGGAGGGAATTGTGCCTCTGCCTACTAGCATCCATCGGTATTCATCTGGCTAGTGTCCTGTCAGTGTGTGAGAGTTCAGGGTTGTTTGGAAACTGAAACAGTATTTGCTGTGTGAGCAAGGAGACAGCAAGGAGCCTGGGCTTGGCTTAGCTCAACTGCAGTTGGAAGATATTTCTTTTCAGGTGAGGAGGGGAGTAGAAGTCCTTAGCATCAGAGTGTGTTAATAATAATATTGGAAATACTTTGATGGTCATTTCAAAAAATTCTTTGTTAGCGAGCACCTAGAAGCCAAGAGGAACATATGTGCCAAATTTCAAGTTTGTAGGCTTTACAGTTCTGAAGATTTCGTGATGATGTGTGAGTGGTATTTTGCTTTTAAATATATAGGTTCTAAAACAGATGTCCCTCTCATTGTCATCATCACCAACAAAGTATATCTGGGGAAATGAAGGTTGCTGCTGAGGCCCCACCATGATGCTCCCTATCCTGTTGCCTTGCCTCTGCACTTTGAATGTTGGTATAAAATTTCCCTCCCTCACCTCTCTGGCTCCCAAAGACGTCATTTGGAAGCATCTGTTGTACTTCCAGATAACAGAAAGAAAGTGCTTTGCCATTGGATGCTGGTGGGTGAGAAGGCTGTGTAAGGGTTCAGAAGAGGGCTGAAGGGGAGGGAGCTGGACTTTATCACCACTGCAGCAAATCCTGGGATTCTCATCTTGTCACTTGACACCAGGCACAAGTTAACCGAGGTCCAAGATCAACAATCTTTTCCTTGGAATAATGAATCTGAGGTTCATACTGAAAACCGGAAAAATACTTATTAGTCCAAGGCATTGAACTCATTTGTGACTAATTAATGTAGGGATTATTAGATGTATACTTTTTACAGCCTGTCTACTAACTTGGGGATGAATTTGACGATACTTGTGTGCAGCTTCCCTTACTTGTGTTTTCATAATCACATCTGTAAATCTTTTTCTGCATTTTTTGCCTCTTTTCCCTTTAACTAGTGTTACAATAGAAGGAACAGATTTGTCTGAACTGAGGAGGAAAATAAGAGGAAAAAATTCTGCCTTTGCCTACCAACATCCATAGGTATTCATCTGGCTAGCATCCTGTCAGTGTGTGAGAGAGTTGAGGGGTATTTGGAAACTCAAACAGTATTTGGTGTGTGAGCAAGGAGACAGCAAGGAGCCTGAACATGGCTTAGCTCAACTGTTCTGTAGTAAAGCTGTTTGCTGCTGTGAAAGTAAAACTGAAACGGAAACTCCTCTCCTCTGCTTGTATTTTGCATTTGTAAGAGACTTTTCAGGTGGGGAGAGGGAGTAGAACTCCTTAGCATCAGAGCGTCTTAATAATAATATAGGAAATACTAATGCTCTGATGGTCATTTTGAAAAATCCTTTCACAGTGAGCACCTAGAAACCAAGAGGAACATATATACCAAACTTCAAGTTTGTAGGCTTTATGGTTCTGGTGATTTTGTGATAATGCATGAATTCTTTTTTGCTTTTATATATATAGACTGGCCCAGTCTTTCTTAATGGGAACAAAATATCTATCTGTCAAGATTTGAGGTTTCTGCTGGAGGCTATTAAAAAAGACTGGGGCTACTTTCTGCCTTTAAGAATGTTTTCTCTGTTTCTCCTTTGGGGAAATATTCTATCCTGCCTCTTTTAATGTTAAGAATAAAGAATATTTTAATCTGCAGAAGGAGGGAGCTTCTTACAGAGCCATGGCAGAAATATTTGAAACTTCCTCTTGAGATATTTTGATTGAAGTGAAAATAATTTCTTATTAGATTTAATGAGATTAAAAACAGTCTTAGAAAATAAAATAATCTTGATTTGGTGTAGTAGAGACAATGTCTATTATGATTTCCTCTTGGGATTCGAGTTCAGGAAAGATGGGGGTTTTTTTTCTCTCTTCCTGGGAACATGGCTAACTGAACAAACCTCTGGGGAGAAATCTCCAAAGGATTTTCCCCTCTCTCTCTCTCTCGTGTCGCTACACTTTTCCCAGCCACTGTAGAACACAGGCTCTTGCTCTGTGTTTGGTGATAGGTTGGTGTAGCGTGGTAGAAGGATTCGCAGGTAAACATGTACCTGACAGGGACCGCGACGTGAACGCTCCTTCTATGGCCCCCATTTTCCCCTTGGATGTTGCTCTTCTGCCTTCTAACAGAAGGGACTGGCATTCCATCAGTTTTTATGACCCATCTGAAGAACTTCCCCACTGAACCTTTCAATAGAGCTGTAAGCCTGCAAATGGTTTCTGGAGTTAAACTCCAAAGCCAATTGCATGCCAAAAGCTGGGAGGGGAGAGGCTGCAAACTGTTCAGGGTTGAAGAAGCCGCCATTTTGAAATTCATCTTTCAAACAGACAGTAAGTTATGCCTTTCTCTTCTTAATCAACTTCAACAACTATTAATCTTTTTAAAAATCAACTTAAAAAGAGGCTCTTTGTAGCTACAACCTACTACATCTTTTTAAAGACTCGCGCCATTTTAGGGATCTCTTTTTGTCTCGGAGAACAAAGAAAAAGGCTGTTAAGGCAAGCCAAATAAGGAAATGCTGAGGGGAAAAAAGCTGACAGAGAAAGATAAAGATTGAAAGCTATGATTTTAGTTTACTATTGTAGTAACTGGTAGCTTGATCTTCTTAGCACATTACTTCTGAGATACAAATGTGGAGAATGTCACAAGTTGTTAGGAGATGGCGGCGCCCAACTAGGAAGGTGAGGCTCTTGCTCCTGGAGCACTATCACCCTATAAAGCCACCGCCTGCACCAGAAACCACCTTTAAAACTGCCGCCTGTGCCAGAAACTATGAGTAAACCGGACCCCAAAAAACACTGGATTCCGAAGCCCTGGAGCCCTAATCACGTTGGCGGAGCTCCTGCTAGCAGGAGCGATTGGACCATTATTGGCCTTCTTCGGAGAGCCTTCCCAAAAACGTAAACCAGGACCCCAAAAAATCACTGAAATCTGGAGCCCTCCCCTCTTTTCCCAGAGAAGCTGAGCTCCTTCCCTCAAGCCCTATTAACCACACTGGCGGAACTCAAGCTAGCCAGAGCTCTTGAACTGGATTACATGGAGCCAGCAGAGTGCAAGCAACACACCTTCATTTAAATCCACCACACAGCTGATCAGAGTACCTTCCATACCAGACAAGGTGTCTCCATTCAAATCCCCCACACAGTTTCCCCGGAGCCACAGCTGATAGCTGGCAGGCAGAAAGAATGAGGGAGGAAAGAGACCAAGACTTGAGGAGAAGGACAAAACTAGTGGAGAGTCCCGAGAGAATTATAAATGGAGATACTGAACTAAGTGGAGATTATGAGCTGGCCGGAAGACCTGAGAGGCAGAATGAAACTAGCTTCTACCTCACCAGGAAACAATCACTTAGATGTCATTAAACCAGTGGTGGCATTCTACCAGTTTATAAAACTTTAACTTTCATTCCTCCATTTAAATTACTCAGCTGATTAGACATTTAAATCCCCACTCAGCTGATTAGACAAGCTCCATTTAAATTTCTACCCAAATCTCATCCATTCAAAACTCCCAAGTAGCTGATTGGAGAGTTCATTCAAATCTTCCCCATTCAAATCTCACAAGCAGCTGATTGGAACATCTCCATGATCTAATGAAAGGTAACTGATTAAAGCATCTTCCACAGAACACTAACAAAGCTTTTTCAAGCAATGCTTCCTCTTTAAAAAACAAAAAACAAAACAAAACAATGTGGCTTTAAGGAAAAAACAAGGAACTTTTCACTACCAACCTCCAATACTTCACTACCTCCATTATTTCATTACCTCAAGACCTATTATTGATAGATAATGCTTTGTCTAAAATAATTGATTTATCATTTAATAGTATAATAATTAAAATTATCACTAATTACTCATTTATTGATTGATAGTGATATAATACTGTATAATTGATTATCTAGTTGATTGATTTTTTAGTAATAAGTAACCTTACTATTGATTTGTTCTCTAACTTATCAATTAACATATATTAATTACCAACATTCATTAAGTAACTGTCTACCAGCCATATTAATTTAGCTATTTTAATTGTTTAGTGTACTATTGTCATCGACCATGCCAGCCAAAAACTCCAAACCCTCCACCAAACATCAACAAAAGAATAATATCTCTACCAATGACCTCCCAATCTCTTGCACATGCTTCAAATGTTTTGAAACCATCAATGAAAGCAAAAATAACATGAAATGCCGCCTATGTGACAGTCAAGCCCACTTCATCTGTTTAAACTTAACCAAAAACCTAGCTGATCTCCTAAAAACATCAGATACATTTCCTTGTCTATGTTCATCATATTTACTTAAGCTAAACCAATTAAGTACCCTGTCTGATAGAGTTGAAAACATAGAATCATCCATTCACTCAGTAGAAGAACACTTAGTAACATATTTTGAAGCAACTATACAAGCAAGCCTAATCTCTCTTGGAAAAATATATAACACAGATAAGCGAATATCTAACAGCTCAAAATCAAATCTCAACTCAACAGCGACTACCACAGCTACTACCTCAACTACAATCACAACTACAACCAAAAATAACCACCAAACCACAACCACAAATAATTATTATCCCATCAAATAATAGCACAAATGATATCCACTTACCCATCAGAGACATCATGGAACGTGATCAGAAACATCCAAATGCCATTTTATTTGGCCTTGAAGACACCAACAAATCAGATGATATCACCAAAGTTCGCAACATCATAAGCAACTCCAATAAAACAAACATCTCTCCTGAAGATATCATTGAAATAACCAGAGATGGCCCTGAGTTCAAATACAATGGCGGCTCGGTGGACCCAAGATTTTGTAGAGTTGTTTGCAAAAATGAGTCCAGCAAATGCATATTCATTCATACAATAAACGCCATTGCTAAAACCAATCCCACCCATAACAAACTTCACTCAAGACCAGACTTATCCATGCTGCAAAGAATCCGCTCCTGTGAACTCCACACAGAACTCAAAAAATGTCTAGACAATGGAGAGAAGGATCTATACATTGACTACCGTGTTGATTGTACTAAAAGTAAGTCATACAGCCCACAACTCAGGATGCAACCCTACATCATCCAATCCACCATCACCCAAAACTAGGCACGCCCCTAACTACCTCAATTCAAATTACAACTGGCCTTACATGCAAGCTACTCAATGCAAGAAGCCTCATAAATAAAATACCTGTATTTCTTCTCTTACTAAATACGGCTAAATTCGACATCATATTTGTCTATGAAACATGGCTCAATGCATCTCTCCCTAACTCCATTACCACAGTAAGAGATTATCATGCTTACCAATCAGATCATGAAATCCGTAGAGAAGGTAGAGTTGCTATCTTCTATAAAAAGTCCCTACATCTAAAAAACATCCAAGTTACCCAGGAGTTTGTTCTTCCTGAGACCATCATCTGTGAACTGTCCTTAAATATCACATTTCAATTCTTACTATGTTACAGAATCCCTGATTATGACATTGAACATGTACATAAGTTAAATTCACTACTAACATGGGCAACCTCCTGCCCACACGCTTTTATCTTTCTTGGTGACTGTTAGTCTGTGCTCTCTTCAAATCCCAAGAAAGAAATACTCAGACTTCATTAAAGCAAAGTTATCCTTTTACTGGGAAATAAAGTGAAAGCTTCAGATTTAATTCCAAATCTGAGAAATTGGCGCACAGATCACATATACAAAGGGATGGAAATGCTCCCACCCCCCAAAATCCAAATGAGTCTTCCAATTAAAAGTTCTGAATATGATCATGTGGTCATTTCCAGGTGGTGATGAGACTGCTGTCAGTTGACCTTGACATATTTTGATAAAAGTTCACAGTTGCGCAAAAAGGGACAGAAGCTAGCCAAGAAATGGAAAGTTAAAGAAAAGAATCCCCCCTCCCCTTGCTAACCCAGCAAAGCAAACACCTCCAGCTTTCTTCCCCTCCAAATTCCCCCCTCCATCCGTTGCTATTGACAGCCGAAAGACATAGATTGGCATAGCAGCAGAAAAGCAATAGTTAGAATGCAGATTATACATATTATGGATATCTTGAGGCTGACATTCGGACCCCCTAGAAGAAGGACATTAGTCCCTGTAAGAAAAAAAAACAAAATAAACATATGTTAACATTTGTATACATCTCTAAGGTTTATCAAGGTATTTGGTATAAAAGTTCTTGAGCAGTTCAGGAGCCCTAATGTCTCTCTCATTAACCCATTCAGCATAAGATGGAGGAAAATGTTTCCAAGCTACAAGATATTGGATACGACCCCTCCATTTCCTAGAGTCTAGAATTTCTTTAATCTCGAAATGTTGTTCTCCCTCAATCAACAATGGTACAATGGTAAAATGATCAGTTTGGGCTGGTCTCAAAGTACAAGTATGTTCGGGTTTTAACAAACTGACGTGGAAAACCGGATGAATACGACGAAGAGTCTTTGGTAAAGTCAACTGAACAGTCACAGGATTTACAATCCGCTCAATGGGGAAAGGCCCCACATACTTAGGACCCAACTTCTTCGATTTCTGGGTAGCCTGCAAATATTTAGTCAAGAGGAATACTTTATTGCCTACTTGATACGACATCTGCAGGGCTCGCTTTCTGTCAGCAAATTTCTTATGAGACTGGTGCGCCTCGTTCAAGGCTTTACGAGCGACCGGCCAATTAAGTTGAAGTTGAGATATCCAATTGCTCAACAATTGGACATTGGGTTTTTCACAAGGAAGTTCAGGTATGGGCACAAAATCTTGCCCAGTTGCTACTTTGAAAGGAGTAAACCCTGTACTGCTGTGGATAGAGCTTACAGCTCCCGTAAATTGACTGACACTGAAAGGAGATGGGCCGTCTGGGAGAAGGAATCGTTTGCAGTCCGTTGGGCCTTACTAGCTTGGAGGCATTTTCTGGAAGGAGCGAAGCACCCATTTGAGATATAGACTGACCATAAAAATCTGGAAGCTTTAAAAACTCCTCAGAAGCTATCCCCTAAGTAAGTTAGGTGGGCTCAGTTTTTCAAGCGATTCAATTTCTCCTTGAAATATATCCCAGTGGGAAAAAATTGTATGGCAGATGCTTTGTCTAGAATGCCTCAATACAGCAGTATCCATAAAGAAGTGATAAGGCCAATCATGTTCACTACACAGCTGGCTGCCCCTGTAGTTACCAGAGCGCAAAAGAGAAACCAGGAGAGGGATCTGTCCACTGACCTGATGGAACGATTTAAGGAGGCTTTGAAAACGGATGAGTGGTTCATGGCAAATGTGAATTACTGCACTGTTCGAGATGGTCTAGCCTGGATAGGTGCGAAATTGTATGTACCTCAAAACCTGAAACTCATGACTCCAAAGTGGCTGGTCATTTTGGGTTTGTGAAGACCCTACTTTTGGTGAAACAGCAGTTCTGGTGGCTTCATTGAAAAAGGACATTGAGACTTATGTGGCGAGCTGTCCAGTTTGTGCTTCAGCAAAAAGACCTCTTGGTAAACCACCAGGTCTGTTGCAAAATGTGGCCAGGCCAATTGCTCCTTGAAGGGAAATTTCCATGGACTTTATAGTAGATCTACCCGAGAGCGCTAGGCACACAGTCATCTGGGTGGTAACTGATTTGTTCTCCAAACAAGCCCATTTCATCCCTTGCTCCAAAATCCCTTCGGCGAAGTTGTTGGCCAGAATGTTCATTATACATGTCTACAGGTTGCACGGTGTTCCTGAGTGGGTAGTTTCTAATCGAGGGGTCCAATTTACCTCGAACTTTTGGAGGGAATTTTTGAAGTTGATAGGCTCCACCCAGAGCTTAAGCTCCGCCCACCACCCCCAAACTAATGGGGCTTGCGAGAGGACTAACAGGGTGCTAGAGCAATACCTCAGATGTTACATAAACTATCAGCAAGACAACTGGGCAGATTTACCGCCTTTTGCAGAGATGGCATATAATAACTCTGTCCACAGCAGTACGGGGTTTACTCCTTTCAAAGTGGCAACGGGGCAAGATTTTGTGCCCATACCTGAACTTCCTCGTGAAAAACCCAATGTCCAATCGTTAGGCGACTGGATATCTCAACTTCAACTTAATTGGCCAGTCGCTCGTAAAGCTTTGGATGAGGCGCACCAGTCTCATAAGAAATTTGCTGACAGAAAGCGAGCCCCGCAGATGTCGTATCAAGTGGGCAACAAAGTATTCCTCTCGACTAAATATTTGCAGGCTACCCAGAAATCGAAGAAGTTGGGTCCTAAGTATGTGGGGCCTTTCCCCATTGAGCGGATTGTAAATCCTGTGACTGTTCAGTTGACTTTACCAAAGACTCTTCGTCATATTCATCTGGTTTTCCATGTCAGTTTGTTAAAACCCGAACATACCTGTACCTTGAGACCGACCCAGACTGATCCCCCTGTACCATTGTTGATTGTCTGGTTTAGTTCTGCAACTCAACAAGACAGACACAGACTTCAGAGAGTAATTAGGACTGCAGAAAAAACAATTACTACCAACCTGTCTTCAATCAAGGATCTGTATACTGCACGAGTCAGAAAGAGGGCTGTGAAAATATTTAGACCCCTCACATCCTAGACATAAACTGTTTCAACTCCTGTTCTCAAAACAACACTATAGAGCACTGCACACCAGAACAACTAGACACAATGACACTTTCCCCCTTAATGCCAATGCCATTATTCTGCTAAACAATTTCCTCAGCACTGACATTTACAAAGTCTGCATTACTATTACTGTTAATCTTATCACTCATTACCCATCCCCTCCCACTTGTGACTGTATGACCATAACTTTGTCACTTGTATCCTTACTATTTATATTGACTGTTTCCCAGTATGATTTGATTGCTTATTATACCCTATGTCTATTATAACCTTTTTTCGACTCTTGACAAATGTATCGTTTCTTTTATGTACACTGGGAGCATATGCACCAAGGCAAATTCCTTCTGTGTCCAATCACATTTGGCCAATAAAGAATTCTATCTATTTTATCTATCTTCTCCCACTTATGACTGTTATGACTGTAACCTTGTTGCTTGCAATCCTAACAATTTTTTGACTGTTTCCTAGTATGATTTTATTGTTTATTGTACTCTACAACTATTATTAAGTATTGCACCTTATGATTCTTGACTCTTGGTGAATGTATCTTTTCTTTTATGTATACTGAGAGCATATGCACCAAGACAAATTCCTTGGTGTCCAATGACACTTGGCCAATAAAAAATTCTATTCTATTCTATTCTATTCTATTCTATTCTATTCTATTCTATTCTATTCTATTCTATTCTATTCTATTCTATTCTATTCTATTCTATTCTATTCTATTCTATTCACCCACCACTAAAATAGCAAAAGCTCACTACATTGCATAACTCCTAGAGCATCTCAGAACCTTATATAAATCAATCCATTCCCTAAGCCAAGGGGTCAGCAACCCCAGAACTATGCTTCTGTCATTGAAGTTTCTGGCATCCAAATAAACAGACTTCTTTCCAATTGGCCTCCATTTTATTTCCAGTGCCTTTCTCCTGGCTTGAAACTGGACCAGATTTTTATTCCAACAGCTCATTTGATGCTATTAAGGAAAAGCCTTATAAGCAATGTTGCCTCTCCTTTTCTCCCTTATTCTCTCAACCATCCTGATCTGAAAAGAGAATATGTGTGCTGCCTTTCTAATTTTAACCAAATGGGAGAGAAAGCTTAATTTGTAGCGGTTGGATCAGAACTAGATTTCATATGTGCTGACTTTGTTCTCTTCTAGATTTCACAGTGCATCTACTTGCAGCTAAGTATGGCACCGCAATGATGCTTTGGCAAAAAAAATATTCTGTCATATTCTCATGGCATTTTTTGTTACCCCATCCCAAGTCCTCAAGGAGACAGGTCTATATTATCCTAACTGTATATATGTTAATATTGTCCCTGCTCCCCCCCTTTTAATAATGTCAAAGGATAGTCACTAAGTGTAAGTCTTTGGCATCTACTGCAATTAGATGGCTTAAATAGAGTCAAGAAAGCAGGAACATTTGTTGGTAATAGTTTTCTGCCAGCTCAAGGAGGGGTGAAGAGCATTCTAAACAAGAAATAAGGAAATGCCCATAATTCAGGATTTGCAGGTTGGAAGGGAATTGGGAAGGGCCTCTTCTAATAGAAGCATCTTTTCTGCCAACCAGAAGCTCTTTCTGCTGATTGGTCTGGGGAATCTTCTGAGTGAAAGATATACTGGACAGGAAGACACAGAGAAAGAAGGAAAAAGCTGTTTTGTCATATCCAAACGAAGAGAATTAAGCAAAGTTAAAGGTCATTTGACCTGTTTTCCAAAATAATGGCTCGCTTCATGCCCTGTAGTAAGACCAAATCCTACTTGTTAATATCCAGTAGCATTGTAAATCCATCCCTTAAAACAATAGCTAAACCTGATTGCTTTGATGAATGCAGCTACTGAATTCAAAGCTAAATTCTAAACAAGAATTTCCTGATTCTCCTCAATCTGAGTCATGCCTATAAGGAGTAATGGAACAGCTTATCCTTGGCTATTTTGGCTACTTAAGATCTGGTTGCAATTTTGGCCACTTAAGATCATTGCCAGCACTGCTTTCCTTTTCCTACATTATTTTGTTTTTTTAAATCCGGTCTTCCACGAGGCCGGAGAGCGGGTCTGACAAAATGCAGCCAAATTTGCCTGCGGGCTGCCTTTAACCCTCTATTGTCTGACGCGAGGAGGGGGAGTCTCCTCCGCTAGCAAACCAGTGAAGTTCGAGACGCTCGTGGGATGGGAGAGCGTCACCACATTGTAGAAGACCAATGTCGTTTTGGGTGGGGATGATTGCAGGGTGGGGGACGAATTGCTCAAAATGAAGTACAAAGCTGCTTTGCTGGGGGCGGGGAAAAACAGGACTCGGTAACTAATAAGCCATGCGCTGTCTTCGCCTTACCAAACCTCTGCAAAAGAGCCAGTGCGAAGCTGTTGGTTTCCGCAAGACACGCCTACGTCGGTTCCCGTCCCCTCGACTCCCCAAAAGACCCCAGCAGTTGCGAACGAGCTCTGGATCTGGTTTTTCGACGCCTTGCTATGAGGCCGGCAAGTGAGAATGTCTGCTGACGTCGAGTCCAAATGATATTTTCAGGTGAGTCCTCAATTCTCCAGCTCAGCTAAACCGGAGTCTCCAGTCTTCTTTCCCTGCCTGCTGCTGCGGCCGTACTCCCTTTTCTATTCCCGTCGCATTCCTCCTTTCAATGGTTTATTAAAAGGTCCATGCCAGGTGCTCGTTTCCAGAAAAGGCGACTACCTGGAAGTGTTTGTCAGTAGCAGCTATGCTTTATTGTAAAGGAATCTCGCGTTCTCCTGACTCGCCTTGCACAGGAATGAAAACCTCCTGAATGGCTGGTGGTATATCAATATTCTGTTTATGCTATCAATTGTTCCGAATGATTTATAAGCTGAGAGCAAACTGCGGCTCTTATTTCTTGGACCGAATTGGCTTCTGTGGAGACAAATCTTCGTGACAAACAAGTTGGTTGGGTTGTACAGTTAATTGCTGAGGAGCAAATCGTTTAGTGTTGCTTCTCTTTGTGGTTTTTACTCACAACCCACCTCTTAATTCTCCATATATTTTAGAAATGAATTTTTAAAGACTTCTCCTGAATGCACCAAATTTGTTATAGTGTAGTCTTCCTCAACTATGTTTTGGATAGGACTCCCACCAGCCTCAGCCAGATGATCAATAGGGGATGCTAGGAATTGTGCTTTGAAGGTACAAAAGTTGGGGTCAGATATTTTATGTATTCATCTCTTCCTTTAGTGTACCTACCCTTACAAAATTGGTATTAACTTCATGCTATATTCAAAAGGTAGAGTGTCCTTCTCAGGAGATCATTCTTTGAATAATGTTCCTAAACTAAAACAACCCAACATCCTCCCTTGATGCTTAATCCCAAAAGTGAAAGAAAAAGATAAGTATCCTGTTCAAGAAAGAAAATCAATCAATACATTTGAGCTTTAATGCAAGTTATTGTGAGGACAATTGTTAGGAGATATCTAAAGTTTGACAGAAACACCATAATTTGAATAATGTTTTATTCATTTGCTCCCAAATCCATTTGTATTTTGGCAAAATTATTTCTTTTTTTTTTTGAAATTTTTTTTATTTTCTACAAACAAACAAGACAAACAAAACATTAAAACATCAACTTTCATATGTACATCCAGTGTGTCAGTTGGTTCATCAGTTTTGTGCATTCATTTTGTAGTCTCAA
>BHEV01020013.1:0-14837 GCA_004319985.1 Emydocephalus ijimae | reverse complement strand
CCCGACAAGAATAGCAAGAATGTTCAAGAATAAATCCAAAAAATGTTGGAAATGTCATCAGACACCTGCCTCATATTACCATATGTGGTGGACTTGTGCGGATGCTAAAAAATACTGGACTAAAATCCAAATGTGGTTGGGAAAAATGACAAAAAAACATATAGACTTGAAACCAGAGATATTTTTATTGGGAATTTTACCTGAAATATATAGTAAAGACTTGAAATACCTGAATGTAAATGTATTAACAGCGGCTAGGATTGTATTTGCTAAAAACTGGAAAAATGAGAAAATACCATCACAGGAGGAAATCATTAAGAAAATATTGGAATGTGCTGAAATGAGGTGATTGACATTTGAAATCAGAGAACAAGAGGATAAACAATTTTATAAAATTTGGGATCTTTTCTATCAATGGTTAGATAACAAAGTATAGTCATGAAATGTGTAGATTTCTAGAAAATAATAAATATATA
This sequence comes from Emydocephalus ijimae, assembly GCA_004319985.1. NCBI lineage: Eukaryota > Metazoa > Chordata > Lepidosauria > Squamata > Elapidae > Emydocephalus > Emydocephalus ijimae. Next base: position 14,361 of record BHEV01020013.1, on the reverse strand, counting down.
AAGATGTACTTCTTTTTTATTATAACTACAAAATGATTTTAGGATAGATTTGGTATGATAATATGAACTGTTATAAAATAAACTAAGTTAATTATGGTTATCTTGTAAAACATGAATGAATGAAAGTATAGTCAAATGATTGATTAATAATGATACAAAGGTATTTAATTTTTGATTGACAATGTGAGGTTATATGCAATGTAATTGTAATTGAAGACTACGAAATGGAAGCACAAAACAATTTGTAAACCAACCGGCACACTGTATGTACACCTATGGAAGATAGCTTGATGTTTTTATGTTTTGTTTGTTTATGTTTGTTTTTAAAAACCAATACAATTTAAAAAAAATAAAAAAATAATTATCGTAGCATCATCTCGGTCCATCAGAATTAAAGTGCTTCTATTATGTTCCATTGTACAGTGCATTTAGTGCCCGTTTGAAGTTACAACAACGGCTATGAAAAAAGAGACTTTAGGATCGTTTTTCGCACTTACGATTGTTAACGCGTCCCCGTGGTCACGTGATCAAAATTCAGACACTCGGCAACCGATTCTCATTTATGACAGTTTGCAGTGTCACATGATCCCCTTTTGCGACCTTCTGATGAGCAAAGTCGATGGTAAAGCTGGATTCACTTAACAACCAGGTTACTAACTGAACAACTGGAGTGATTCACTTACCAACAGTGGCAAGGAAGGTTGTACGATGGGGCAAAACTCACTGAACAAATGTCTCGCTTAGCAACATAAATTTTGTTGAGGTGGTAAGTCGAGGACTTCCTATAATTGATCTGTTGCCAGGCACAGCAGACAAGCGTTAAATGTCCATTTCTACAGCAAAACAAATAAAACTGAACATGGATCCCTTGTGCATTAACACAAAAAGAGAAATGCAGGAGAGGCAAAACGATTTTGTCAGTTTAAGATAGAAGGCGATCCTCGGATCTTCCAGCTATCTTTTGAATTCATTCCCTCTTCGCCGATCTCCCTTCTATCGGTTGCTTGCGGGATCTATCCTCCAATTTAACAGGGGAGGATTCCCCCCCCCCAAAAGAGTCGAGAAGGTGAGGTCACCACTATGTTTATACTTATACCTATTATCTTGTAAGCGATTGACAATTCAAATCAAATCAAATCAATAAATTTGATCACAGCCCTGTCCATTTTGATGTCATTACGACACAGGTTAAAAAGCTAAAAAAGGAGCAGAGTCTGATTGTGTGGTTGTGTGTCCGTATCTTCCATTTTTAGAATCCTTTCTCTGCAAACAGGGCTGGCAGGCTTTCTGGAATAATGTGAGGCTTAAAGTCCAAACAAATAAGATTTTGCAAGGTTAGGGTTACATGTTCCCCCCTCCTTCCCCACCCCTCCCCTTAAAGAGGAAACTGCTTCTCCCGTGAGATTTCATTTGTGTGGGATTTCAAGCATTTCCTGCGGTTCATTTAATATGCACATAAAATCAGTACCACTTAGTGTCTAATTGGCAAAGAGAATATTTAATGCATGCAGATAATAAGGATTCTTAGCATAACACGGACACAGAATCAAGTGGGAAGCCTGCATCAAATGAAGAAAAAAAAAACACCAGAGTTCAATAATATTTTGGTATTCCTCTCTGGACAGTTGTGTCTTGAAGACATGGCTGCATGCACACGGATATGAATGTACCACCACGGACCAAATATCTGGACAAGATTTTCAGAGCATCTGTTCACCCCCCTGTTCTTCCCCCGAGTGAAGTTAGTTTGCACATTCGAGTGTTAAATTCACTAAAAAGAACTGATAATGAATAGGCAGACATGAGGATTATTCTTCTTGTTCAAGATTATTAAAAATCTCATTCAGACTTCGGTGCAATATCAAACATTGTGAATGCAGATTTAACTGGTACCCAGGATATAATTTAAAACCCAAAAATAAGGAATTTCCAATTTTTGCAAATATGTCAAAGTTTAGCTTGAGAATTTTTAAAAAGCTGTGGCTATTACTTGTATGAGTTTAGAACAAATTTGGCTCACTGGTGCACTTTTATTTTTTATTTTATTTTATTTTATTTTATTTTATTTTTACTTTACTTTATTTATTTATTTTATTTTTATTTGAAATTTTGCGATTGCATAGTTTTTGCAGGCATTTTTAGATTATTTTAAATATATTTGTATATATTTTATAAATATTTAGAATATAAGACATGCAAATATTTATCTATAGAAATTAGGGGACTTTCTTCTTATTGGAAAATTTTTAATTACAAAATTCAAAGAACTATTGAATTTCAATTGATGATTAAATTTCCGCTTACAGATTGTAAAAGTGGAAGATAGATAAAGCCATTTTTGGATATGAACTAAATAAATTCTTCTCCATTCATACTGCTAGCTGAATCAAGAAGGGGAGAAAACTATAGTACATATATTTTTCTATAAATATCTATTTTGTCCATTTCTTTTCCAGAGATCTTTAAAACCAATGCAGGACTGGGTAAAATTATTATTATTTTTCCATTAGTGATGTACAAAGGCAAAGCTTTGATGGCATTGATGGGATTCCTATATAGACTTTTATAAGCATACTCTGTGGATATTCTTCTCCTCCATGATCTTAATTTCATTAAAGATGATGATCTGAAATAGCCATCCTTTTTTATTTTGTCTTTTTAAAAAGCCATGGGAAAGTTCTAGTCAATACAGCCAAGAACAATACAAAGACATGAAATCTAAGCCTGTAGGAATTAATTTATCCGATGATAGACAATTCATACACTTGTCCCCAAGCTGTTTATTCAAAAGGCAATTAGCCTCTCTTTGTTTTTCCTCATCCAAGAAGCTTCTTCAGTTCTGAATTGAGGAACTGAAGAAGCTTCTTGGATGTAAAGCAAAACAACTTAAAAGAAAAACCAGAAAGTCCAGTTGCCACTTGAAAAAAGAAGCCCCTTTGGAACAAACCATGACTGGGATGACTGAGAGTCTCCACAGGCAATTCAGACATTGCTAATGTAGTATCTTGCTCGCATTTTCCACCTAACCTGAGCATAACCAAGTAGCAACCATTCCTGTTATGGTGCTACAGCTTTGCCATTCTTTCTTGGCAAAATTTGCTTTAAATTCACCCAGCCAAGGATCTGACGGAATGCCTCCTATAGCCATCCTATATCAAAAGCTTTTCTTGGTGTTAGAACATTCTCAGCTTCAGCTACAACATAGAGAGGGAACAAGGGGTGCATTTATTCCTAGTAATTGTCTTTTGTCTGTGTTTATATAATGATGTCATCAAAAAAATCGTATTAATAAACTATGGCTTTCCTACAGAAGCATTTATAGAATGACTCTTTGTTTAGATCTGTGGTCCATGTTGCTATTCGTTGGGACATAACAGCAATGTTTATCCACCATGATTGAGAGCTGACCTATTTTTTTTAATGCTAAATTCTGTTTTCTTTTTTCTGGATGGCATTTCAAATTTAAAAATCAGCCCCTTGAGCTATTTAGTTGAAAGGATAGAATTTTTATTTCTGCCCATCTGGTCCATTTTTCTTCAGTCCCTAAAGAAAATAAGGCAGGTCGGACAAGGTGTATCAAAGGGTCAGAATTTGCCTGGCAACGCTCAGTGTGAGCACTCCCTGCGGGAACTGTACACCTGGGCTGGTTAAAGGTAGACTTACCTTTGGCACGTTGATGATGGACGGTCTTGGGATTTGTGTAAGAACCGGGGCTGGGTCACGTCCCAAGTTTTCATCTGGAAACAGAGATGGATCCAGAGGCCTAATAGCCACGGATGGGACCCCCACATGTCTGCTGGGGTTGTGATTTGCAGCGTTGTGTCCCTCTGCACAATGGTTGGGCCTGAAGACTTCTTCTCTAGTGGCATCTTTGTGGAGCTTCAGAGAATCGGTGTACCTTACAGGTGGCGGCTGCCCACAGACGGCAACTTCTGGCTCCAGCTTTTGTTGCTCCTCAGGGCTTAGGCAGGTGGTCTGACTTTGATCGACAGGTGGGCTTTCGGTCACACTGCCGAAGCAGCTGAGCAATGTCGAACAAGGAAATGGATGCATCATGAATATGGGGAGGTTGCACAGCTTATCCCATAACAACACTGGCATTCTTCTCATGGGCTCAACAGTCCTAAAATGGTTCTAGAGGGAAGAATCCAGAGCAGGTGGTGAGGTGTCCACCATAACTCTTCCATAATGGGACATCCCATAGAGTTCATTGAGTCGGAAGTGGAGGATGGAGAGCCACAGAATTCAACGGCACGCCTGGCATGGTTTCCTTGGGTAGAAGAAATACCAGGACCAGGAAAAGGTTCAGAAGAAGGCAGACACTTCACTGCATTGTTACCAGCCTCCAAACAAGGAGCTTTCACAAAAGAGCCATCTCGTCAGCAAGCTCAGGTTACAATCCTCAGCCAAACATCTGCTACCTGAGCAGGTATGGCTTACTCAGTGGCCCTGGAGCCTCAAATTACGTGGCTGGAGTGGCAGAAACAAACAAACAAATGCTACACTGATCTATGAGAGCCTCGAAGTGTCTATCTTTGACAACATGACAACAGCATCACTAGCCTTCTCGTTGCCCTGCTTCTTCTGAAGGCCCACAACACAACACATGACAAATGTATTACAATCTGGGTGGACTTCACCTTCTTTTGAGGGAAGGTCTTTGTTCCATTTTCACGATCTATTCAACACCGTCAAAAATTGCAGGTGCAGCCAGGTTTTCTCATCTGGTGGCAAATCACAAACAGAGCGTCTTAGACTGAAGTTCTCAAAGATGGATTTTAGCAGCTGTCCTATTTCTTCCACGAATGGATTTGAAACCGTTCTCCATCTCTCTGAGAACGATGAACTTCTCATAAAGCACAAGTTAATTCTCTCTGGCTTTGGGATACAGCAAATAAACTTACCCATTGTTACTTCCCCTGGATTGTCAGAGGGTTGAAAAATGACTCTCGGCAGAGGTAATTTTTCTCAAGGACCCTGGCATTTTAATATTTCCATTTGAATTACCGAAGAATACAAAAAGCACCCAGAAAATGTATTCAAGCCTTTGAAACAGCATTAGTACATTCAAATACATCAACCAGCCCACTGTGACCCAAATTTCTTCTTGCAATGTGTTTGCAAATGTTATAGCTACTTTTTCTTTCATTGGCTAGTAAATCCACAGCACCCGGTTAAATAAAGAAAATCCCCTTTTGGACCTGATTTGGGAAACTTGGATGATGTTCAGTGACAAAGATCTGAATAAATTCACAATCCCCTCCCTGCTTTTTGCCTTCAATGGCTGATTCATTGTGAGCAGCTTGGCTGCTGGCCCAGAAGATTAGATTCCCTGTTTTTTTCCTCTTTTGAGAGAGACAGCAGTTGAAAGGTGAAATGTTGGCCATCTCCCTCCTTCTCTCTCTCTCGCACACACAAACACACACATACACATCATCTATCTATCTGCCTGTCTATCCTCTATCATCTCTCTAGTTCTTTCTCTCTCTCATCTATCTTTCTACCTATCACCTCTCTCATCTCCATTTCTCTCTCTCTCATCTATCTGCCTATCATCTAGCTATCTGTCTGTCTATCCTCTATCTACCCATCCTCTATCATCTCTCTGTATTTCTCTGTCATCTTTCTCTCTCTCTGCCTATCATCTCATTCTCATCTATTTCTCTCATCTGCCTATGATCTATCTACCTACCTATCTGTCTATCCTCGATATATCTCTATTTCTCTCTCATCTATTTTTCTACCTGCCCATCTTCTCCCTCATCTCCATTTCTGTCTCCTCTGCCTATCATTCATCCGTCTACCTTTCCTCTACCTATCTAACTATCATCTCTATTTCTCTTTCAATCATCTTTCTCTCTCTCTCTCTATCATCTCGTTCGCATCTATTTTTCTCATCTATCTGCCTTTCATTTTGCTACCATGTTTCTCATATAATAGGGCCGGGTCTTATTTTTTTTTGAGCCCCGAAAAAATGGCAAGGCCGTCTTTTCGGGGGTGACTTAATTCCCCCCCCTTGCATCTTCGGGCGGGTAGAGACAGCTTGGATGTTGACCTCGGCGTTGGTGGGGCACTTCGTATCGGGGTCAACGCAGGCAGCACCATATCTGGGTGTGCAACAAAAGTACTTCCTAACGGCCAGCCCCCCACCATTTCCCCCCCATTTCGCATGTTTTAATATAGGCCTTAATTTGGGGGGAGGGGCTTAATTTCATTTCATGCCTATAAAACATGCTGGGACTTCCTCTTGGGGGAGGCCGTATTGTTGGAGAAACAGGGTAGCATCTACCTACATACCCATCCATCCATCCATCCATCCATCCATCTCACTCACTCCCCCTCTTTGAAACGGAGAAATTGATCAGGATTCTGCCAGGTTTCCCCTTCCAGACCAAGGGACTCTGAGGCTGATGGCTGCTTTGTCTCCGGTACACAAACAACCTTCCCACAGAAGGCAAAGAAGGTGCCACTTGTTGTCCTGGCAGGGGCACCTGCAAGGGAAGGCACAAACTTGACCAGGTGGAGTGGCACCCTGCAAGCTCCGCCCCCTATTCATGCGATGTCAATACCTGCACAAAAGCCAGGAGGGTTTGCATTACAGCTCCCCTCTAGGACTTCTTGTTGATTCTGTTCTCCCTCTCCCACCCCCTCTCCCTCTCTCTCCACCCCCCCCCCTCTCTCTCTCACACACACACACACGTACCAAGACCAACATTTCCTGTCAGGGATGGGTGGAGGGGAAAAAAGATAAATAGGGGACCCTCCAAAGAGATCCTTTGCCCACGGAGGAGGCAGGGATTGAAATCTGGAGAAAGGATTTCATATGTTGAGCTGTTCTTCAAGCCAGGGTCATCAGTTAATCCAATTGCAAAAGATTCTACTGTTTCCCCCCACCCCTGTGCTTTTCCAATTGAGAAATCTTTTTTTTTTTCACCCAGTCATGGATTATGTCCATCCCCTGGATTCTTCCTCCTTCCCTGCAGAAGTCTTTGAGATCCATGGAGTTCTAGGAGCAATTTCTTCAGTTTCTTCGGAAGGGTCCTGATGAATGAAATCAAATCATGGCTGAGTGGAAAGCATTCAGATACAGGTCAACGGGGTCGGAAGGGACCTTGTAGGTCATCTAGTCCAAACCCCCTGCCCAAGCAGACCCTAAACCATTCCGTCAAAGATCAGCTTTTGCAGGAGCTGCTGTATGCTTGGGAGCAACCTCCTTAATCAGGTTCACAAAGTCTGTTTTTTCAGCACAAGCTCTGCAAACTTCTCCCCAGCTCTCCAGGATCTTCTTCAGCTCAGCCACTCTCATCTTCGACAGATCCACCGAAGTTAAATCAAGTTGTCTTTCTGTAAAAGCAGATGAGCCAAGTCAGATACCTACATCTACATACTGAACCATTTTGCTACCATGACCCTAAAATAGCACAAAGAACTATTGCAGGAATTGGGGCGGTCTAGTGTAATGAAAAGAAGCAGTAGGGGTGACGTGATAGCCATCTTCTTATATTTGAGGGGATGCCCCAAAGAAGAGAGGAGTCAAACTATTCTTCAAAGCACCTGAAGGCAGGATAAGAAGCAATAGATGGAAACTAATCAAAGAGAGCACCAATCTAGAACCAAGGAGAAACGTCCTAACAGGGAGGACAATTAACCAGTGGAACAGCTTCCCTCCAGAAGTTGTGGCTGCTCCATCACTGAAGGTTTTCAAGAAGAGATTGAACAACCATTTGTCTGAAATGTCTAACTTTGTTATTCTGAAAGCTGCAGAGAGAAACAGTGAAATGTTCAAAGAAGATCACAAGGCCTCATAGCAACAGAGCTAGCCTCTATGGTGATTTCTCAAAATTTGAGGAATTCAGACCTTCTCCCCTGTTCCAGGGATGGCCCCAGCCCACACTGGACCGAAGGGTGGGGATCATGAGCTTACAGAGAGCGGTCCCTCCCTGCCAGAGGTCACCTCACTGCTGGGCTGGTTGGAGGAGAAACAAAAGGAATCGGAAGAGGTTTGGTCAACTAGAAGGTGCCACGGAGCTCCTCTCCTCTTCATTCATCGGCAGAGCTCCTCGTTCTTTTTGTACTTGTATCTTTTAGCATGGGGGGGGGGGGGAAGCTTCTTGGTCGCTGTGCTTTGAGTAGCTCACATCTTCCCAAACGGTTCTCCTTGGGTCGCTCCGTTTCCAGGTCTTTGAATGGTGGTGTCTCCACATATGGAAACAATTAATAATGTGACTCTGTACAGACACAGCCTCACAAATGGTTCTCATTCTCATTTTCTTTTCTGAAGGCAGTTTCTTAATGGGAAGTGCCAAATCCCATGGAAAACTTTAGATCAACTCAACCAGTCTTTGCATTCTCTTCTTAAAGTTCCTTTAGGTTTGTATTTCTGGACCGAACATGTGAGCACAGATGATATTTGGACACAGTACAACTGTTTAGAATTTTGCTAATACAATAAGTAGAACCACTACTCTCTCTCTCTCTCTCTTTCCATCTCTCTCTCTATCCCTCCCTCTTTATTTCTTTCTCTCTCTCTCTCCCTCCCTTTCTCTCTCTCTCTTCCTCCCTTTCTCTCTCTTTCTCTTTCCCTCCTTTTCTCTTTCTCCCTTTCTCTCTCTCTTTCCATCTCTCTCTCTTTCTCTCCCTCCCGCTCCTTCTTTCTTTCTCCCTCCCTCCCTTTTCTCTATTTCTCCCTCCCTTTTTCTCTCTCTCCCTCCCTTTCTCTCTTTCCCTCTCTTTTTCTCTATCTCTCCCTCCCTTTTTCTTTCTCTCCCTTTCTCTCTCTCCCTCCCTTTTTCTCTCTCTCCCTCCCTCTCTTTCTCTCTCTCCCTCCCTCCCTCTTTCTTTCTCTCTCTCCCTTCCTCCCTCCCTTTCTCTCTCTCTCACACACTCTCTCTCTCACACAGACATAAATATACACTCACACTTATAAAGTGTAAACTTAAAATATCTTAAATGCATCGTATGCTTCTAAAGGAAACACATACAGGTAGTCCTTGACCTGCGATCCCAAGTGAGCCCAAAATTTCTGTGGCTAAAGTGACACATTTGCTCAATGAATTTTATGCCATTTTATGATCTCTCTTTGCCACGGAAGTGAATTGCTTCTGTTGTTAAGTTGGCCACACAGCTGTTGAGTGAATCTGGGTTTGAACTTTGTAAAACTGCCACTGAACGAACCATCGTAAGCCAAGGATTACCTGTGCCAAGGCAGATTACGGGTGGTTGCAGGTTGACAGCAGACAGAGAGAGCTCCCTGACAGTGATGTAGTTGTGGCCCGTTGTTTTTTTTTATAATCACAATCTGATGATGCCGTCATGGCGTCTTTGCGATCCCAACGCAGGGCAGGGCAAAACTTCACTTCACACGTTTCCCTCAGCAATGGGAATGTTGGGCTCAGTTGTGGTCAGAAGTCAAGGACTGCCCTTAATTATTGTATCAGGATTCTGGCAATTACTCCAATTAAATCACGAATATCCAGCCTACTTTCCAAAACTAAACAGGATTTACTGGGAGTTAACATGTCCAGCAGGGTGTAGCCAACTCTGAGGCACATTTTTCACTGTCACCCTTGACCCTGGTTTTCTCCCCACCCCTTGGGTGTCTCGTAATTCATATTCCCCAATGGGACACATCCATAGCCCAGAGTCATCAATCATGTTCTCCGGTTAGATCTTTGCACGGCAGAAACTTCAGTCACCTAGTTACTATCTTTGAAAACATTTATGGAATGCACTTTTGATTTCCAAACTGCCACACTTCTCTTTCAAACCCCTTCCCCCCCCTTCCCTTTCTGTTGGCAACTCTAAAACGGCCATAGAAATGCTTTATGAGTTGACAAATTGCTACTTATGAATGGACCAACCATCTTGTTGGTGTTTAAAGTAACCTATCAATCTGCACCAAGACAGAGTTATCTTTACAGGATAAGCTTTTCGGCATGACACAGATTTAAAAAAAAAATCAAGTGAAGCAGCGGTCAAATGGTTGAGGTCAATATGTTGACCTCTTTGAGAGGATCCCTCTCAGTGCTGATTGGCTGGCTGTCCTCTAGGCTGGCTGGGGAATTCTGGGAGTTGAAGTCACCAGGCTTAAAGTTGCCATGTTTGGAGATTCATGTCTGAAAGGGCAAACAATGGTTACATGATGGTTCTCTGTGTTACCCACAGACATGATTGAGCTTGTAAAAGCCCACGCCTTTAAAAAATCAGGATCATCAGTGCCTTCCCAGGAGAGGTAAACCAGTTGTAAATACTGTGGAAGGTTCTTAATCGTGTGCTTAACTGGCCTACATTTGTTGACTTCCTCCATACCGTGTTTGAGTTCACAAATCTGAAGATCGACTTTCTTCAGTTTCTCACAGATTTTGGCTGCAGGGATGTGGCCACTCATTGGACGGCTGACTTCAGTGAGGATCTTGGCAGCTGCGTCTTCGGTAGCCCCAAGGTAATAGCACTAGACAAAATAACACACAGGTGAAATGAATGGTTGGGGTCTTAGGGACTGGGCATCCTTGTTTTCTTCCCTGAGTTTTCATAGCCAGAAATCTTCAAATGAAATTATAGAATAAAATAGAATAGAATGCAGAATATTAGAGTAGATATTAGGATTAGGATTAGGAATAGAATGGAATAGAATGCAATGGAATAGAATAGAATCAGGAACAGAACAGAACAGAATAGAATAGAATTCTTTCTTGGCCAAGTGTGATTGGACACACAAGGAATTTGTCTTGGTGCAAATGAACTTATTGCACATAAAAGAAAAGATACCTTCGTCAAGAGTCAAGAATCATCAGGTACAACACTTAATGATAGTCACAGAGTACAATAAGCCATCAAATCATACTAGGAAACAGTCAATAAAAATCATTAGGATACAAGCGACAAAGTTACAGTCATACAGTCACAAGTGGGAGGGGATGGGTGATAAAAAGGGATGAGAAGATTAACAGTAATAGTAGTGCAGACTCTATTCTACTATCTCAGGGACTTAGAAGCCGCACCATGATAGGTCTCATTAAGTTGCATAGGGGATAACTAAAGAAAACCAGAAAGACCTGAGTTATAAGTTGAAACAAAAGTGTGTAAAAAAACCCACATATACTCTGGAAGAAAGATGTTGCAAATCGGTTCTGTAGTATTGTGAAGTAAATGGCACGGCTGTGTGTGTGAATTTACCAGAGGTCAAAATGGATTTGAAGGACACTTTTTTTTTTTAATCTAAACTCTGCTTGATGGAGAGAAGAGAGAAGGTCATACCAAGCGGTGTTCTTTGCCTTTTGCCTCCATGCAAGTCTTAATTAATTCCTCCTCTATGGAAGCCATGGAGAAATCAGAATGGTTTTTTTTCAAAGAACCGTAGAATCTTTCCAAAAAATCTTGACACACTGTAAAAAACAAAAAACAAAATGTGAAAAAATACACACAATGCACAAAAAATGTTAGGGTTAGGGTTAAACAAATGGATCACCAAAAGTTTCCAACTCGAAGGGTAGAATTCATTATTATAATTCATAAAATGAAAACACATAAAAATAAAATGCACAACTCATTTTATGTTGAAATTCCTCCCTCTCTCCCCTCCTTCCTTCCATGTCCTTCCTTGAATTTTCAGTGTCTATATATAGAAAAGACATTATTATTTGTGCTTGCAGTTTTATTATTATCACACCCCTGTAAGCGTAGGCCATCCCCCCACATTTGTTATGTGAATCCTGCCCCATTTTACAACCTCTTGTTAAGTGAATCACTGCAGCTGTTAAGTTAGCAACATGGTTGTTAAGTGAATCTGGCTTCTTCATTGAGGTTGCAAAAGGGGATGACATGATCCCTGGGCACTCAGCAATTGTCATAAATGTGAGTCAATTGCCAAGCGTCTGAATGTAAATCGCATTTCCATGGGGATGCTACAATGGTCCTAACTGTGAAAAACAGCCATAAGTCACTTTTTTTCAGGGAAGTTGTAACTTTGAACTGTCACTATCTGTTGTATATTCAAATATGATACAGCCAAGAGCTCCTTTAAAGCAGGGGTCGGCAACCTTTTGGACCTCAGGGACCACCAGACTCATAATTTTAAATCCCAGGGACCACTAATTAGTTCTGTGGGCGTGGCCTAATTTGTGGGTGTGCCTTGGTGGTCATGTGACCAGCTGGGCATGGCTTGTATGTAAATACTATAAATATTGATTTTTTTTTTTATAAAAAAGAGCAACTTTTACCCCAAATCAGGCAAAGCAGGCAGGCAGATTGAGTTGCTCACAGAATCATTCAGTGATCTATCTATCTGCCATCGGCTACCTGAGTCTGTCACATAAAATTTGCTTGCCTGAGTCTGCACTGAATAATAGAATCTTAGTCCTAAGGGAGGTTCGGCTGTACTTAAAAGCAGAGCTGAAGATCTAAAGATTAGCTAGAAAGCAAGAAATGCAACTATTTCCTGCTTTCCAGCTAATCTAAATCTCCCAGCTCAGCAGAACAGATGATGGTCAGAAAAAGGAAAAATAGCAACTTAGCAGACAAGTTTGCCGGGTAAGGAGTGAGTGGGCAGGAAGGGTTCCCGCAGGCCATGTGGGCTGAGCAGCCTTGTGTTTCTGCACAGCCTGGAATTATTGCTTTTGAAGGGGTACTCTGGGGGTGAGATTTCTCTGCAGCACACCAAAATTTTCTCCCGGCCCACCAGTGGGCCACAGCCCACCGGTTGGCGATTGCTGCATTTATCTATCCATCTGTCCATCCATCCATCTTTTATCTTTCTTTCTTTCTATTATCTATCATCTATCTTTCATCTAGAAATCAGTCATAAATACGAGTCCTTTGCCAAAGGTCTGGATTTTGATCATGTGACCAGGTGGATGCTGCAATAAATAAGTGGGAAAAAAAACCGTTGTAAGTTGCTCTCTCTCCATCTGCCTAGAACAGGAGTGTCCAACCTTGGCAACCTTTAAGACTTGTGGATTTAAATTCTTATAATTCCCCAGCAGGCTGGGGAATTCTGGGAGTTGAAGTCCACCCGTCTTAAAAACGTAACCCAGGTTGAAAAACTCTCCTTAGCTCCTCTGCAAAGGTGAGTCAGTATTTGCAAGGGGGTGGAGGTTCACTTTTTAAAAAAAAAAATATATATGCAAAAGCCCACAACTCCAGGCAGTTTGCAAACAGCGCTTGCTCTTCCAGCTCAGGATCTCAGGAAGGGCATGCAAGCAAGCCAGCCATGCTGGAATCCACCACAGGCTAATTATAGCAGCAGAAAGGGAGCGCGTTTTGCACGCGGGTGCAACACAACACCACCCCCCTTCCTCACCTTCGCACCGAGCTTCGGCGCCCCCGGAGGCAGGGGAAGGCTTAGCCCCGGGGCTTAAACAGAGCGCCGCCACCAGCAGGGTCGCTAAAATGTAACCGTGCAACAGGCCGAGACGCGCCATGGTTGCAAAACACAGAGCGGAACGCGACCTTTCTTGCAAAACCAGCAGCTGCCCGGTCCAGCAGAGCGAAAATTTGCCCCGGTTGCTAGGTGGAGTGACGTCACGCCCGACTATTTTTTGGATTCGCCGTCCGGTGCCTGGGAAACAGAAGAGGAGGAGAAAAGAAGAATGATGCTAACAGGGCGGCGCTCCCGGTGCATTGTGGGTAGGCGAGCCGCGGCAAAGATGGCGGCGATCGGAATCCACTTGGGGAGTAGCTGCGCCTGCGCGGCCGTTTATAAGGCGAGGAGGGGGCTCAGGGTGGAGTGGGGGTCGTATTTTTACTGGGGAGGGGTCGTTTTGTCCCTAAAAAGGGACGAAACGTGGGTAAAAGCTGTCTTGGAAGAAAAAAGGGGGCTCCCTGAGAGCAGAGGGACCCTGAGATGCTAGCTTTCTACGTGAGGGGCCAGGGAGAGGGGTGGGGGGTTGGGGGGATTTTCTTGTGGGGGGGCCTGCCTGGCTCTCCTGCATCAGAGTCAGTGGAGGGGGCTTCGTTTGCAAGAAGAAGGGCTGCTATAGGGTTATAGAGAAGGGTGAGGCTGAGATGCTAGCTTTCTGCTTCCAAGGAGGGTTTTTTTCCTTTTGCAAGGGAGGGGAGGTTGCATTTTGAAGCTTTTGGGGGGCTTGAATTAGACTTATGAGGTCTGATGAGGTTTGGGGGAGATTGAAAAAGTTTGGGTTTTTAAATTTTTTGCAATTGTGGGTTTGTTTTTTTTGCAATTATGTTTTTTTTTTTCAATTTTATTTTTTGGGGGGGAAACTTGCACCACTGGTGAATTGCTCTCATTTTTACAACATTCCTTTATACATACATAAATACACACACACATACATATATATTCATACACACACACACACACATATGTATGTATGTATGTATGTATGTATGTATGTATGTATGTAT
>BHEV01020009.1:0-12878 GCA_004319985.1 Emydocephalus ijimae | reverse complement strand
TATCTCACTCATTTATCTGTATGCCTATCTGACTAACGCTGCACATTCTGTTTAGCTTGTCTCCTTAACACTGGTTGGGGGCCCAGGCTTAACACCTATTATTAATAAGAATTTTGGGCTGTTTCTACATTAGACAGTTGACTGAAATTGCCATAATTTGTTCATTCACTATGCTATATAAAATACAATACAATGTATATAAAATACTGTACAAACATATACACACAAAAGACCCACTCTATGCTTCTACCTTTTTAAATACAAAGGATATATAGCGAGAATTAAAAAGTAACACTATTCAGTATTCATCCATTGTAATTTGTAATGGTTATCATTTATGTTCCAATGTATTAAAAGGTGAACATTTGTGTATGTGTGTGTGTGTGTATATAGAGAGACAGACAGAGAGAGACAGAGACGGAGGGGGGGAGGGAGGGAGGGTGAGAGAAGCTTGGTGGTTTAGTGCCCGCCTCCCACTCAGAAGGTTGAGAGTTCAATCCTAGAAAATGGCCAATGTTTCTCTACTAGAACACAAGGAAAAAACATCTGCTGTAAACTAATCTGAAGAAAGGTATTCGGAAGGCCAAGACTGATTATAAGAGGAAGATTGAGGACAATTTTTATAGCAACATGAGGCAGGTGTGGTGAGGGATTCAACAAATTACAAATCATCAACCGACCAATGTCATCCCTGCTGAGGGGGATGCTTCATTGGCAGAGGAACTGAATCATTTCTTTGCTCGCTTTGAAGTGGAGACACCAGAGACAGATAAAACACAACTACCAGCCAATTGTAGCTTCCACCTCGTTGTGGAGGAACAGAAGCTGGGGAGCATTCTGAGGGCTGTGGACCCTAGAAAGGCTGCCGGTCCTGATGGTATCTCTGGCTGAGTGCTTAAAGACTGTGCTGATCAATTGACTGGAGTCTTTACCAGGATCTTCAATTGGTCTTTAGCCCAGTCCACTATTCTATCTGGTTTGAAGGCTTCCACCATTGTTCTACTGCCAAAGAAGTTCCCTATCAATAACCTCAACGATTACAGACCAGTGGCACTCACTCCTATCATCATGAAGAGCTTTGAGAAATTGGTCTGCCGGCACATCATTTCTGGTCTTCCGCATACATTTGATAAACACCAGTTTGCATACAGAAAAAAATAGATCTACAGAGGACGCTATAGCCATCACTTTTCACACTGCTCTGACTCATCTAGAACAGCAGGAGGGCTATATGAGGATGCTTTTTGTGGATTTTAGTTCTGTGTTTAACACAATTCTTACACAAAGACCAGTGTCTAAACTTCTGGACCTTGGGCTAATTCAATCTGTTTTTGGATTATGGATTTCCTGTCTGGCTGCTCACAGAGGGTCAGATTAGGTAATCATACCTCTTAAACCCTTATTCTTAATGCTGGTACACCACACAGTTGTGTGTTGAGACCCTTACTCTATACTCTTTATGTGCATGACTGCATTCCCACTCAAGTTAGTAATACTATTGCTAAATTTGCAGATGATATAACAGTGGTGGGACTTATCTCCAGGGGGGATGAGTCTGCCTACCGAGATAAGGTGGACCGGTTGCTTTAGTGGTGTGGAGACAACAACTTGGTACTCAACACCAATAAGACCAAGGAGCATATAGTGGATTAAAGAAGGAACAGATCAGACATCCAGCCCTTGCTTATCAATGAAGACCGAGTGGAGCAAGTGGCCAGTTTTAAGTTTCTGGGTGTTACCATAAAAGAGGACCTTACCTGGGGTGCCCATATTGCAGCCATGGTCAAAAGGGCCCAGCAGAGATTATACTACCTGAGGCTTCTCAGAAAACAACTGAATGAGAAACTGCTGGTGGCTTTCTACCACTGCACCACAGAGAACATTTTAACATACTGCACTTCTGTATGGTTTGCCAATTGCACAATGGCAGATAGGAAAGCACTCCAGAGGGTTAATGTCATTGCCCAGAAGATCATTCGTTGCCCTCTCCCCTCTTTGGAAGAGCTTTATAGCTCCCGCTGCCTTAAGAAAGTTCAAAACATAAAGATCCATGTCATCCTGGGAACCCTTTTTTGGAACTATTACCATCTGGCAGACAGTACAGAATAATAAAAACAAGGACAAATAGGCTGAAAAACAGCTTCTATCCCAGGGCAGTAGCTCTTTTGAATTCTGCTGTATGGTGCAGTGTTGGTGTGGTGTCGGGGGTTTCTGTTTCAATGTGTGAAGGGTGAAGGATGTGTGTTTGTGTTTATTTTCATGGTCATGATGTGCACTGAAGATGGTGTTTGATTTCGTTGTACAAGGTGCAATGACAAGAAACTAAACTAAACTCTGTGTTGTCAGGAAATGCTCAGTTCCATCCAGTTTCCTTAACTCTACCCCGAATTAAGGTATTACAGGATCATAAAAAAGAGCACTATGACATACAGTGCGTATCATACCATTTCCCTGAAAATACGACCTACTCTGAAAGTAAATCCTAGCTTGATTTTTACATGTGTGCCCAATACAAGTCCTACCCTCCAAAATAAGTCCTAATTAAGATCCCGCTCACTCCAGAGCAGATGGGTAAATATTAAGCTAGAGTGGGGATGAGGTGGTGGAACTGCTCTATTACTTACCTATGGATGGCTGTAGCCTGGCCTCATACACTCCAACACCTGCCTTGCTGGGCCATTTCTTCTACAGCCGGCAAGGCTGGTAAGGCTTTTCTGAAGGCCTCTGTAGCTGATAACGAAGCTCTGGATCAATCTGGAGCTCTGTTATTGGCTGCAGAGGCTTTCAGGAAAGCCTTGTTGGCTGCAGAATAAGTTACTGAAGGCCTCTGACAGCGAAAAGGAGACCAGGGGTGACGCATGCAAGTGAGGTTAATCAGTGGAGGACTTCCCCTGAAAATAAGACCTGATGCCTTTTTTGGTAGCAAAAAAAGAAAGAAAAAAGACAGGGTCTTATTTTCGGGAAAACATGGTACATTAGTATAAACACACAAATACATAAGCTTCGAGAATGTGAATATGCTATAAAATTGTAACACCACAATGGTATATGATTTTTTAATGATTTAAAAATTGCTTTCTGATCACCATTCATCTTGTTGCTAAAATCTCTGCTATAGAATTATGTAATCTACAGGTGTATATTATCCCACAATAATTATAGCATAAGTGGTATGTATAGCATAGGAGTATTAAACTGCCTTTCCTGTTTAATATTTACATAAAATTATAATTGGACAAATCATTATTATTCTAATTTTAAAAATATTAAAAGTTTATTGATGCCCACTAAACATGGTTACACTAAACATGTACCAAACTGAAACTGGTTTCACAAGTGCATAACTATAACTGTTACTGAGACTGAGCAAGGTAAACTTACAGAAAATATTAATATTAGGAGTACCTGCCAAGAAATAATCTTAATGTCATAAGTTAGTGCAACTGAGGTTAACTGCAAACATATACAATTATTAGGTGATAAGAGTTAATGTAATTATTCTCTCAAAGCAGCGATTTATTTCAACTACATATTGACGATCCAGCAGGGCCTTCCTTCTTTCAATTATCTAAGTTCATGTTCAAAATTTAACATGGAATGCAAGCATCATCTCCTCTTTGTAACTCTCTTGTGTTCTTCACATTTTTCTTCTTTTCCCCTCATTAGAGGGGAAAAAAGCTGTTAAAAACAAAAACAAAATACAGCGTAATTCAGGTGTTTTCATTGGTGGCAAGCCAAGTCTTTCATCTGGAAGAACGGTTTGACACTGGACTATGCAGATGTTTCAACAGTCATCAGTGTTAGGACCTATTGTAAATTTTTCAGTGGTGTTGTTACTTCAAACAGTTGTTAAAATTTATGAATGGTTGTAAGTTGAGAGCTAACTGTATTGGAATGTGGGGAAAGATGCAGGAAAAGGTCCCAAAACACTTTACCATAGAGTTCATAAAGCTTTGACAATAGAATTAGTATATATATGGGTGTGTGTATACAGCCCCCCCTCCCCCCCCCCCATGCATATATAATAATAAAGTCTTGTAAGGCCATTCATCATTATAAAGGGAGTTAAATGAAATAATGATAAAAATGTCTGTTTTCCATTAAATGAGGGCAGGGCAAAAATCTTCCTCTAGAAGTTGCCACTGACTGAACTACAAACTTTAAAGTTCATCCAAAACTGTTACAAACAGTAACTATGTTTACATTTGATCTAAAATTAATTATAGTATATGCCCCGCTTGCATCTTTTGTCTTTCCCACTTTTTGGAATGCAGGCATGCTAGGCCATAGATTAAAAATGGCCTTCAGCATTATGAGCTTCCTGTATTTTCCTTTCTGAGATATCCCTCCTTTAAAAACCTTATTAATTTATGTGCTTATGTACACATGCCTTTGTTCAGGGTTCTGATCCATATCTAAATGAATCTTGTTTTCTCTCCTATAAAACAGTGCATATCTGGGTTTTCTGTATCTTGAATTATGTCCTAGGACTATTTCCAACTCAGCATTCTTTCCACAGTTCTTTCTGCCTGAGGTCTAGGATTTTTGGCTAAGTCACTCTTTTGTCTTCTTCACAGTGGCTTAATTTAAAAAAAAAAAACACTGATTCATTTACACAGCCATTGGAATGTTCATCAAATTTCCATGATGAAATTTGTATTTACTTCACAATGAGTACACATATCTAGATTTGAGCCTGCATTTACAAACGAGAAGAGCAAGTTTCCTGAGTTTTATTCCATGTTTTGAAAAAGAAAAATATGTCTAATGGGACAAGAAAATGAACCTTCCAAGAGGATCAATTTTTTCCACTGTCCAAAGAGAAAGGACGGATCATAACTTCCTCCAGAACTTACTCACTAATAAGCAATAGATAATGCAGCACCAGGAACAGCAGTATCCATCTCAGCATTTTGAATGGCAGAGTCATGACTCATACTCTGTCTGCTGAATCTTTCAAGGAAAGAGCTATTTTTTAATGCTGCTGCAGATATGTATTTGTAACACCTAATGGTGGAGAAGGGGGCAGAGCCAAATTCATATATTTCCCAGAAAACAATAGCGAAGGCTATATCTTCTATCCGCCATCATAATGTACAGGTCCACTTTTGGAAACAATGCGGGGTTCCAGTCCCCATCTCGTACAGCTGACAAGGCACTTGTTGTGAACTCCAGCCATGCATTTAGCTGGTGATGCATGTGCTGTAGCTCACATTGATGGTACATGGACTCAGATTGTCTGACCAGTGAAGATAGTTCCTATTATTTTGTAACAGTGAATTAGGGATTGATATTTATTGCCTTTCCCAACACTGTTCCAAATGCAACGGCCCTGCTGAAGCTTCCTAAGTTCAGGCAATGGTAGAGATAGTAGAGCAGGGCTGTCAAACTCCCGGCTGGTGGGCTGGATATGTCATGTGCTGGCCATGCCCATGCCTGGTTTAGCAAAGGGGGGGGAAAGTCCCAATATGATGCCATTGTGACGCCGTATGACTCCCCCGCAGTAGAGCAAGTGTGGGATATAAAGGAAAACTGTTAGCTTTAACTACGTACTCAGTTTTGGCTCAGTTACAACAGAACAATGTCAAGAAGTTGTGGTGGAAAACTGTTCTCCGCTTCCCCCCAAAAAGTTGTTGTGGATTCAAACCCTGAAGCCGAACTATCCAGCCTGTGTGAATCCAGGCCTTACAATTTTTGATGTGCCAAAACTCAGAAATTGATATGAACCATAATTAGCGATAGGTCAGTAGTAGATCCATATAAAGCAAGTCAGCAAAAGCAAAACACCCGTGCTCAAAACACTAAATGCTTTGGAAATTGATGAAGTTGCTTCTAAAGTCACTATAGATTCCAATGAGGTTTTGTCTGTGTGACTGAACGATCAGCTAGGAATGGTCTATTTTAATGTTTTAAGCTTGAAACAGCTGCCTCTTGAAAAATCAGGTGCCTCTTTGAAAAAGCACCTTTGGGGAAAACCATGACCTGGATGATTGAGAACCTCCATAAACTTCACTGATGCAAAAATATTTTGTGAAGCACCTCTTTTCAATGCTTTCCAGATCCATTAAGCCACAGGCTGCAACCATACATCTTAATCAGGGAAGGAAGGAAACGCTCGTTTAGGCCAGGGCTCTCCAACCTTGGCAACTTTAATTCTGAATTCTGGGAGTTGAAGTGCGCCAGGTTTAAAGCTACCAAGGTTGGAGAGCCTGAAGCTTATGCATCATCAAAGCCAACCCAAAAGTTTGCTTGTTCGCGGGTTTGCATGTTATATTATCCCGGTTAGTGGGTTGTTTACAATCATGATGCTTAGGCACACTGCAGGAATCTAATCCGTTGTTGATTCATGTCGGGTTAAGCAATTTTAAGCAGAGCAACCACGTTCGTCTATGCACACATGCCCAATCTGATTTCTTTACCACCACCACCACCAGCAGCCCACCCCCCGCCATATCGCACGTTCTCCTTCGAGCGCTCCATGCGCCACCCGCCACGCGGACCCACCTAGCCCGCCCAGCAGGCTCTCCGCCGGGCCAGACGCCGCGTTCGCCCAAAACAGAAATCGGCGGAGGAGGGGCAGGTGCCACAGAGATCCGAATTGGCTCTTCCGGCAGGGTTCTCCCAATCGCGCACTTCCAATCACTTCCCGCGTACCTTCCTTGCGCTTTCCCTCTCCTTCCAATCGGAAGCCGCCCTCTCGCTGGCGTCTGAAGGGGGCTTGACTCCTTCCCCCCCCGGAGAGTCAGCGAGTCAGCTGCTCCTACGCCCCCCCCCACGCCCCCCCTCCCTCACCGAGCACGCGCTCGCCTGCCTCTCGAGCCGCTCCGGGACGGTTTGCTTCTCCGCCCCGCCCCTTCCCAGCCGCGGGCGCGCGTGCTTCCCTGGAGGCAGGAGGAAGAAAGTTACTGAGAAGCGAGGTGGGCGGGAGCAGGACGATGGGGGCGGGGGAAGGAGCTCCGTCGCTTCGGGCGCAGCCGGATCGTCCGCAGGAGTCGCGATCGGGATGGGGAAGAGTAGCCGTGGAAGCGGCCGGAGGTAAGCCCCCGCGGGAAAGCGGAGATTGAGGTTTATCTTAAGGCGAAAGGCGGGTAGGCGGATGGACGGAGGGCCAAATTATTTCCCCCGCGAGACTCGGGCGGCTTCTTCTGAAACGGAGACGAAGAGCGAGAGGACAGAGCCCGGCCGGGAAGGAGGGCCCCGCCGCTGCTTCGTGTGAGTCGCGAACTGGGAGCGGGGGAGTCGAAGGGGGGGGGGCTCGGTGCCTTGCCCGCCTGCGTGCTCAAACCAACCGGAGCGGAAAGGTTTTCCTTGGGGCGGCAGGTGCGAAAGCCTCCGGGGTGGGGGGAAGAGTGGAGGGTCCTTGGAGTAGGTGCGGCTTTTGCTTCTGGCTCGCTTGGACCCAGCCTCCTGGAAGTGCCTGCGGGGTGCTTGGTGGAAGTCCCTTGACTTCCGAGAGGAAAAAATGAAGGGCAACTAAGGAGCCTTTTTCTTTTGCTTATACACCCCCCCCCTTTCCCGTTCCTCCGTTCTGGTTGCTGCGCCTTCCCGCCGCCTTAATTAACTCCGCTCCTTCTTGTTTACCTGCGTGCGCGACTTCTTCCGTCAGGCTCCACAATTAGTGCCTTAACTCTTGAGCAACGGGGAAAATGACCCCCGCTCTGGCTCTTCAAAAGTAGATATATACTTTCTCTTGAGAGCAGGCAACACAATTTCCTTTTTAATGGGTGCCAACCATTGTAAAAAAATGACAACAAAGGTGATCTTAACCTGCAGGCTTTTGTAAGGGTAGACTGAGGAGATACTACCGGAGTTATCCCTCCTAATGCCCGCCTCCAAACATTCGCCAACCTTTGGCTACCTCAATAGGGGAAAGAGGAAGGAAAGTACCAGAAGGTGTAGTTTTTATTTACAGTAAGGAATTGAGATCCGTCAAAGCCTAAAGATTGTTAAAATGATCGGATGTTCGTTCTATAATTTGTAATTCGCTTCCGTTTGCAGAGCTTAAGCCGAAGCAGAGATTCTATAGAACAGTCAGACAAATGTGTGTATTTCAAGTGAGATACTTAGCATTTTGAAATTTTATGGGCACTGAAAAATAATAAACTTGGTTTGTGTAAAGATTATTTGGGATATCTATTATTTGCATTAAAGGTTTAACAAAGTTCAAGTTTCAAAATTAATGATAATTTTGGAATGTTATGTAACTGGGTTATGTTTTAACCATATATATATTCAGATTCAAGGGAAGTGTATGAAACCTGTTCTATGTATTTCTTGAAAATAGTACATACTAATACAAGTAGGTATAGATTTGATAGTTGATCAATTTCTTAAAATGCTGCTGCTTATAACAGGATTAAGAAACTGACTAATGAAATCTAAATATGTTTTAGTAATTTTAGAACTAACGTATAAATATATATTTAAGCCTACAACTTAATACAAATTTAATTGAAGTGCATGTTTTAATTTCATTATCATTATAGGTTTGAAATATTTTAGCAAAATATGTTTTTCTCTTAAGAATAGTTAGCTGAGATTGTTAATTTGCATTATGTTAGTGCCTGATGAAATTTGCATTTGATGTATGGTTGTCATTGTAAATTTAAATTTAATACATAGGTTATCTGTGCTTGTTTCTAGTCTTATAACCTCCTCTATCCAATTATTAAAAATACAGATTATTAAATAAAACTATTCAGCTTCTTCTCAATTATGGATCGGTTTCCCCTGGAAACATGAGTTGAAATTGGAGTGGGGGATGAAGTTAAATTAAATTAAATTAATTATCATTTGAAAGATGGATGCATAATCACTTATTGATACATTCATGTTCTGTACAATGTACAGATACAAATTATTTTAGAAATAACCAAAAGGGCTCATTTTCATTCTCATTATATGGAGAAGATTAAGATTTATCTGCAAAATCATGCATGTGAGGGTATTGATATTGTGTGTGGGTGGGCATCTGTGTATGTGTATATATGCTTTCAAGCATTCGTGTTTTATGTCCATGTAAAAAAATCTTAAAATAAAAAAGCACTTTCAAAATAATAGTAAAATAACCAAGATTTTTCTTCAAGTATTAATGAATATAATAATGCATTGTTGTAGATATTTTACTACAGTGTAGCAATTAAAGAGCAAAGGGCAGGACCTAAAATTAAAAGGCAGATTGAAAAGGTATATATGAGTTGAAAATGAGTTCATTTCAGTCTTCTCTTAGTGGAAATTGCTAAGATAATACTGATACATTTCATACTAGACAAGATGATTATAATATTATTTATTAAATTTCTATGGTGCCCATGTCACTATCAAATGATTGCGTGGTTTAAAATACCATAAATAACAATATAAAACAATTGAAAGGTTAAAACATTGGGCACTGAAAGTTAAAATATTAAAATAAATAACAAAGTGGATAAAAAGACGAATGTGTAAACAGGTTAGAGGTGAAATCTTTTCTGTTCTATTAGCTATCTCCAGAATGGGATGCCTCCATCAGGATTGCTTTTATTATTGATAGTGGAATAATGACTGACATCACAGAGATTACATTAGGGATGGCTTAATACTATCTAAGGCTATAAAAGTTATATTAATCACAGAAAGGGTTCTTTATAGGCATGCTGTTTTCAAATGTATTCACCAGGTGTTTCCTGGAAGTCTTAATAGTAAAAGCCATAGGCAAAAGCCTTTCTGCAGTGTTCTGCTCCTATTTACAGCTGTGCTGTCATTATTCATTTTTTGAAGGCTAAGTATACCCATCTCTTCAATCTTTCTTAATACGATTTTTTTTTTAGGTAGTGTAGTGACCTGAACATCCTCTTTTTTTCCCTCTCTGAATGAGTTCCATTTTGTTCTGAATCCTTCAGACCTGGACCCAAGTCTAACCAAAGGAGAAAAAATGTCTGATTTGGAAATTATACTAAGGCTAATATTTATGCTGCAATTATTATTTTTCTAACATGTCATTCTGCTAGCTCGTACTCGTGTAATAGTTTGCACTCCACTATTACTAATAATTACTATTATTCAATGTCATTTTCAGAAATACTGTGTCAGGTTAAGTATTCTACATTTTGAGTTGTGTTTTTTAAACTTCTGCATTTGTCTCTATCAAATATCACTATTTCAGCTGATAGCTTATCAAGATAATTTTGATTTTTCCCCCGTCTTCTACAGTATTAGCTACCATATCCCATTCAATTTTGTATCATTTCCAAATCTCATAAGCTTCCTTTTAACTCTTCATATAACTCATTCATGAAAATATTGAAAAGTAGAGGTTCTCGGACCAGGAAATTCCAGGTTACCTGTTTGTTTTCTTGTTGATTTCACATTGCATTTGTTTCCTATGAACTTTTTTGTTTCAGATTTTCATATTTTATCTGTTTCTGCTATCCCCAGTTTTACCACATTGTTTGCAGTTGTATTTTAAATATCTCTTATTTAGAAACTCTGAAACTTTAAGCCTGGTTTCCCTTGGTTTCTTTTGTCAAGGTCCCCTATTTAGCAATGCTCTCAGTTTATTAAAATCTGCTTTCTTGAAGTGTAAGATATGCTTTTGCGCATTCATTTCCACTTAATCAACTAAGTATCGATTAGTATGTTAAGACTAGCTGATTGTCTTGTGCCTTCTTTCCTCTACAAGAGAAAGTTATCATAAAGAAAGTTCACAGATTCCTGGAAGCAGTGTGCTGATATCATCTTCCAACAGATGATAGAGCTTCCTGTACCTACAGTGTTATGTTTGTTTGAAGATTATGAAGATTATGAAGATTTCAACCATATCTTTTTGCGGAGACAAGCAATAGTAGATGCCAATAGTACTTTTCTTTATCTCTTTCAGATGATTTTATAGTTTTATCAAGTTTAATTGGGATTCCTGAAATATTTTTAACATATAGTGCAATTCCTTCTCTATTTCTATTGTTTCTGTTCCTTCTGAACAAATCGTATCTTTTAGTTACTATAATCTAGTCATGAAAACCATTCTACCAGGTTTCCATTATTATATTTATGTTCTATAACAAAGCCTAAAATCATCGTATTTCTCACATTGTAAATATTAATCTGGGAGGGTGCAGTGGTCTACCGGTTGAGAAGCTTCATTGATTCTAAAATATTAAATACAGTGTGACAGGATAAGCTCCCATCTTGCCCCATCTCCTGCTAACCTAACTATTCAAAAGCATACAAATGCTAGTATATCTTCAGTGGGAAAGTAATGGTGTTCTGTGCGCCTTAGAATTATAATCATGCTGGCCACGTGACTACAGAAGTGTTGTCAGACAATGCTGAATCCTTTGGCTAGGAAATGAAGATGAACACTGCCCCCTAGAGTCAGATATGACTGAAATGGGGAAACCTTTATCTTTAAACATTAAATGTGTAGACAATAAAGGTTGCATATTTTATCCATCAATATTCATACAGTATATGTTTTTTTTTTCTGAGTGATTTAAGAGCTTTACTTCAACGCCTTCTATCCCAAGGGTGCTTTTTCAGGAAGCAACTGGACTTTCTTGTTTTTTCTTTGAAGATGTTTCGCTTCTCATCAAAGACGCTTTTTCAGCTCTCAGAGTTGAAGAAGCTTTTTGGATGAGAAGTGAAACGTCTTCAAAGAAAAAAACAAGAAAGTCCAATTGCCTCCTGAAAAAGCACCTTTGGGACAACCATGACCTGGTTGACTGAGAATCTCTATAGACTTCAACACCTTCTCTTTCTACAGCAAACAGCTCTTTATACAAGATCATCATTTGAGGAATTCTCTTTCTGAGCCTTTTCAAGTCTTGCTAAAGAAAATTACTATGCTGTGATACAAAATATTTCTTCCAAGCCTTCTGAGGAATAGTGTGTTTACTATCAATACCATCTGAATAATTCCAGTCATAATTTAGGGAGACTCAAATTCCTCCATTCATTTCATTTGTGAACCTAGTTCTTTGATTCCTTGAGTTATGGTATTCCTTCTCTTTCTTATCTTCCATGGAATGAAAGAATGGATGAAAATACAGCCAACAACTCAAAAGATCTTAAGCGTTTTTCCAAGACCATATTGATATAATTATGCAACCAAAAATAATTTTTTGCCATTTACATCTGCTCACGTTAGAAAACATTATACATTATAAATAATACCCTTGTCTGTTCCCACTATCTACCATCATGAACATTTTTGTCCAAAATGTGTATCCGTGGCTGGATCTGTCTCAATTTTATTTGATTCTGAGCAATTTCATTGGAGTTATTTTTAATCATTATGATTTTCGTACTGTTTCTTTTATATTGTGCTTTGATAAAAGAGCATAATAAATACACCATCTTTATAGGTTATGGAACAGTCCTCTCCCAATTTATTTTCTTTCGATGGATTACAAATTGCTTTTATTGATTTTATGTAAAACTACAAGCCTCTTTAATTGGAACAATTTACACACTTCAGTTCTAAAAGCTGATTAGCATTTTTTTAGTTTGATGATTATAAAAAAGATTCTTAATATTCTGCACATTTTTCCTAGATTTCTTCAGTACAAAGGAATTGTGCCAGGACTACCTGTGTAGTACATGTTACCCAGAGAAAAGAGGAAGCTGGGCCAATGCTTTGGATAATTTAATCATTTTATAGACGTTTTATTCATAGCATAAATATTGGTACAACTACCGTGTTTCTCACATAATAAGGCCGGGCCTTATTTTTTTTTGAGCCCTGAAAAAACGGCTAGGCCGTCTTTTCGGGGGTGACTTAATTCACCCCCTTGCATCCTCGCCACCAGCCGCTCCTGACAGGTGATCATGGCGAAGCGCAGAGAGCTCCCTACTCCCACCTTTGGCACCCACTGCTGTTGCTTTCCCTTCTGCCCATTCCG